>SJYV01046975.1:472861-520457 GCA_006410875.1 Neotragus pygmaeus
TGAAAGCTCTGTTTGGTCACAAAACCTGCAATGATTTTTTTTTTTTTTAAAACAAGCAATGATTTCTGTGGCTTCTCCAGCATGCTATAGAATATGTATGGGATTCATTTCAGTGTTCTTCCAAAATCTGACATCCAAATGGCCATACATTACTTAGGATATAAATTTGAGAGTCTGTTTTCTGATGGTTATTCAAAGTGTTCTTAATGCTTGCAAATTCATCTCCTAACAGTTTTTATCATTATGGCAGTAAAGTCAAGAATTTGATGTTATTAAATCACTTTTCATTTAAGATAGTTTATGCAGCTATTAAACAAAGTCCTGAGGGTATTTAGGAGGAAAACTACAGGAACCAAAGGACAAGTAGGTCACAGAGTGCAGTGCTGTCAGAGGGTGGAATGCAGGGCAGGGCTGTGCGTCAGGAGACTTGAGTTCTATCCATAGCTCTCTTCGTGACTCGGAGGATGACCTTGGGCTACTTACTGAAGAGCTCTTGCCTCAGTTTCATCTTGGACAAAATGGGGGCAGAATAAGCCTCTTACTAACAGAAGCAGAAGATCTTAAGAAGAGGTGGCAAGAATACACAGAAGAACTATACAAAAAAGATCTTTATGACCCAGATAACTATGATGGTGTGATCACTCACCTAGAGCAAGACATCCTGGAATGCAAAGTCAAGTGGGCCTTAGAAAGCATCACTACAAACAAAGCTAGTGGAGGTGATGGAATTCCAGTTAAGCTATTTCAAAATCCTAAAAGATGATGCTGTGAAAGTGCTGCACTCAGTATGCCTGCAAATCTGGAAAACTCAGCAGTACCACAGGACTGGGAAAGGTCAGTTTTCATTCCAATCCCAAAGAAAGACAATGCCAAAGAATGCTCAAACTACCANAGGGGATGACAGAGGATGAGATGGCTGGATGGCATCACGGACTCGATGGATGTGAGTCTAAGTGAACTCTGGAAGTTGGTGATGGACAGGGAAGCCTGGCGTGCTGCGATTCATGGGGTCACAAAGAGACACGACTGAGCAACTGAACTGAACTGGACTGAAAATATGTCTAAAATAGTTTTATATTTGCTTTTCCCACACGACTATAAAAACAAACTCACTGAAAAGAATTCAGGATTTGTCACTCTTGCTCCTACCCCGCCCCTCCCCCACCTTGCCCTACCCCAGGACTGAAGTCAACTGTGTTCATGAGGTACTGTGTTCTTAAATTACTGTGTCCATAAGTTACTTAGTTCTTTCTCCCCACACCCTTTCAATTGGGATTATGTTATTCCTTTGAAATAGATTCGCGTCCGTTTGTTTCCTTTTCTATTTCTTTCAACTTTATTTAACACGGATGAAAGTAGGCAGAGCTAGTCGATTCTTTGTGAGAAGTGACGACAGTCGAGGATCACCTTCCTTCCCTTGTTCCTGGAAACAGGACCTTTTACCTGGTCCGTTTTGTCTCACCCTCTCCTGGGACAGGGGTCCATCTCCTTAGAGTGAGTAAGATCTGATTGCCGGGAGGGGGAGAAGGAGGGGTGACCTTTAGGCATGGAGATAACTTGGCCTTGAACAATGAGTGAGGCTGCCCAGGAATGCCCAAGGTATGGCAGAAAAGAGATGGATGAAAGGAGTGTTGCCGAGTCAGATTCCTCTTCTCCCCCTTGTAACTGTCTTCCCAGCCCTTTGTTGAGGTCATTGGTTTAATTGCTGACCTCTAGCGTGTCCTCCCAACTTGGAGCTCTCAGACTTCCATGGAGAGTGATCCAGTGCACCATTTCAGTTTGCTTTTAAGTTTAAGGATCCCTCCTCGCACATCCTTAGATGTAGTTTTAGTTTTTGAATGTGTAGAACTCAACATGTTTCCACAAGTTAAGTTATGAAAAAATGGTGTTCTCACCCTAGTGTATTCCCTCTCTCATCTCTGGCACCCTACTCCCCTTCACACCATGCTTGCTGGTTATGAAGATCATTGTTTTCCAGTTTCTCCTTCCTGTGTTTATTATTTTAAAGATGAATAAATAAGCACACACACTATCTGTATCTGCGTTGACATAGATAAAAATATAGTATGTGTGTATATGTATATACACATATATATGTAATTATGTCTCCATTTTTATTTTTCAAAGTGTAGCATTTTATATATACTCTTCTATACATTGTCTTTTCACTTTACTGTATCTCCTAGAAGTCATTCCTTCTCAGTTCATAGAGATTTTCATAATTTATATTTTACATCTGCATAGTATATTGTGTGTGTGTGTGTGTAAATAAATAAATAAATATATATATACACATAGTAGTTTATTTAATCAATTTCTTGTGCTTAGACAGTTAAGTACTTTCTAATGTTTTGCAAAAACAGCAATGAATATTGTTAGAGGTGTATCTCTGAGATAAATTTTTTGAAGTAAGATTGTTGGGTTGAAGGCTAACACCTGGGTAGTTTTGTGAGATAGTTTTCCCTCTGATTTGCGTTCTCACCAGTGGTCCGTGAGAGTGTCTCTTTCTCCACGACCTTGCCAGCAGAATGTGATGTCTGTCATGCCTTTTCATTTGTGTCAGCCTGATGGGTGAGAAATGGCCCTGCATACTTTGAAGGCTTTTTCCTGTGTCTGGTGCTCAGAACCCTCAAGTTCTTGCCATATGTAGCATTTTCACATCAAGGTTTGGGTTTTCCCCTTGGGGGGATTGTTTTGTCAGCTCTTCTCTTGTATCCTCCTTCTGAAGCCTTTTGTGCCTTGCACTCTCCACTTAGCGCCCCCCACACCAGCCCTGGCACCTCAGCCCTGGCCTCCTTGGGTGTATAGAGGCAGGTGGGCAAAGAAAATTTTGGTTTTTTCCTCTGGTTTCAGGTAACTTAAAAGTTGTGAGATCCACTATTTCCTAATACTGCTGAAGGCTTGAATCACGTGTGGTTTTCTTTGCTCCGTGTTGGTTTTATGTTGTTTTGAAAGGAATGTGAATGGTAATACTTAGAATCAGACAGTCATTGCTGTCATCTGGCCCCAGAAGCCCTAGGTGTGAACCTCTGTATGTTTAAACATGGCTTATATATGACCATGTTTTGAATCCCATGGGGCTGTGTAGGCACCTGTTGTGTTTTTAGACTGCTTTTCTTCGAATTAGTTGGTTGACAGTAGGGAAATAAATATTTATGTCAGCAGTCAATGAAAAATATAATTTCTTTTCCTCCAGAAGTATAATCAACATCTCAATATGATGGACACATTTCTTACGCTGCTGATTTGTCAAAACATAAGGATAGACTTTGAAAGGAGCTGAGCATAAACATTGAAATTTCTTGGCCTCTGCTCTGATCCTGTGTTGCTTCTCTAATCATGAACCTCTGTTCATTCCACCCAGAGACTGAAGCTCTATTGCCTTTGCAGTTTGTGGCTTTGTTTTCTTGGTGTGGTGTTGAAGGAATGGTAGGACTCATTAGAAACCTCATAGTTGGGAGAGAATTCAGCCACAGCGTTTGCAGTGCTCTAGGCTCCCTGGGTCTTTGAGGAGGGGGCGGTTTGCTGTGGTTTCTCATTCCTATTACTTGTAGTGAACCCTGGCTGCTGTGGTGCAGCACTGTCTGCCATCCAGGGGGCACTGGAAAAGGTAATGCTAACAGAGAGAGTGTGTCAGAGAGAGAGTCTGAGCTGGGGGGTAGATGAATATTTACCAGTCCAACATTCACTTTGATTTACAGCTACCAGCTTACTAGTGAGAAACTTCCGTTACTTTTTAAATTAAACTCTTCCCTAACCTATGTACAGCCATACTTTTAAAGTGAGTTAACAGTTACTTAAGACAGCATAATTCTTCCCTTTATCTTGAAACAGGAATGAAGTAACTTACTAACACATCATCATGTGTGAAAAGGTGTAATTTCCTAATTGTATTCACAGTTGCAGTATTCATTATTTTCGATCTTTTAACCAAATGTTTTTAGACTCTCTTGAGTTCAATACTGATATTTTGTTGGACTGTCAACTTAAAATATCAAAGTGGTTTTTCAAATGAATGATTTGTATTACTACTTTTAAAATACATTGTATATTTATTATACTTTTCATTTAGATGTTAAAGACAGTACAGTATTTCAGGGAGATTCCTTACATGGAAAAAAAACTTCAACTTCATTATTATTTTTTAACATATTCCTTGTGGTTTATTAATATTAAGGGGAGAATGCCTAAGAATAATAGAAATTACTTCTTTATCCAAGTTTGGCCCAAGTTTCATGTGAATTTCATTTATTTAAAGAAAGAAACAGCCAACAACTGGTGAAGAATAATGTCTCATAGAACTATTTTTGTCTACTGTTTCTTTAACTTTATAGAAAATTATAAATTATTTAGTCATGTTGTTAATGTGGTTTATTTAATCTTTTAGAAAGGACAACTGGGCAGACCAATTTTGGATGTGCCATATTGGAATGCAAAACCAGCTCCCATGCCTAACATTGGATCAAAATACGGAAGAAAAGCTACCTGGATAGGTGCAAGTGGGGACCAGACTTTCCTACGAATTGATGAAGCACTTATTAATTCTCATGTGCTTGCTACATCAGAAATTTTTGCCAGTAAACACATTATAGGTAATACCCACCGCCCCCCCAAACAAATCTCCCTCTGAAAGATCCTTGAAAGCAAATGGTTCATCTTTCCCTATTATAACATGTTGTCCTGTAGCTTTTTGTTTTCTTTCTGTTTGAAGAAGTTTAAAAGAAGCTTTTAAGTGTCTGTTTATATGTATGTATGCACGAAAAGACTGGAATTATTAGGAGACTAGTTTATAAACTAGAGAGTGTTGGAAATAGGAACCTAATTGTATGGTAATAAAACCTGTATTAGAAAGAGGAAGTTTTCTGTGTTGGTTCTTGATAAATAAATGATAGAATTTCGCTATGGAAATTTCACTACATTTCAGACTTTAAAGTTTCATTGAGACCCAGGTGTCAATTTTTACTTGTGTCTATGATATCATGAATAATTATATAATAGGGTGGTGTAGTATGGAAATTAAGAGCATGTGTTGTGGATTTAGACAGCCTGAGGTTTTAGTCCACATTCTGCTGTTTAAAGGTTTTTAGTTACCTAACCCCTAAGTCTTAGTTCAGTTTCTTCATCTATTAAATGGAGATAGTAATAATACTTACGTTATAGGAAATGCTTATAAGTTGGGGGAATATAAAAAGGTAGTGCATCTTTAATATACATAATTTTTTTTTCCTAAGGCTTGGTACCTGCTTCTATATCAGAGCCTCCTCCATTTAAGTGTCTTCTGATAAATAAAGTGGATGGGAGCTGTAAAACTTTTAATGACTCTGAACAAGAGGACCTGCAAGGATTTGGTGTGTGTCTTGATCCTGTGTATGATGTCATTTGGAGGTGAGCTTCTCCATTTTTAAGACAGAGTAATAAATATGTTTCGATCAAATTGTACTTTGGAATATGAAAGCCATGTGATCAGGCAGACTTTTCATCGATGAGAACTCTCTTGTTCAACTGTCAGCTACACTACTGCAGTGCCTCTCTGGGACCTCTCTAGCATAGTGCAGCAGTTAAAAACATGCATTCTGAGCCAGACTGCCTAGGTCTATCCCACTTGCACACTTTGCTGTCTTTGTCAGTGTGGAGCGGTTACTTTGACTCTGCATGTCTTTTCTCATTTATAAGATAGGAATAATAATGGGACCTCACAGGCTGTCATGAGAATTGAAGAACTTAGGGCGGAGGCAGACAGTAAGGTGCTATGGAAGCCTTTGTCACTGTCCCTGTCGTAAGCGGTTTCTTGTTCCTTGTTCATTGTTTTTAGTCTGTCAGCAGTCTTACCTGTATTATACAGAATTCACTCTATTTCTTGGTTCTGTAAATATCTAATTATTACCAACTATGTAGATGAAATCACGTCAAAGACAGTACAGAATAAATAAAACCAATGAACCTTGCCCTTAGAAACGTACATAACAAAACGCCCATATTGGTAGAGAAATATACCGGTTTATCAAACTCTGGGAATTTTAAAAATGTACAGATGGATACAGGTACACAAGCAATCCAAGAAATTATAATTCATTTGTTTGAAATTTACTATAGTGCTTTATATATATATGAGTCAAGGAAGGAGTTATCCCAGATTTCTAGCTTTGATGACTAAGAAGGGAGTCATGCCTTTACCAGAGTGGCACATCACAGGACTTCCTTTTTCTTCTCCCTTGAGTCGTTTATTTGGCCAGCCTTAGTTGGCAGGAGAAGACTTTCTCTGTCTTCTTTCTTCTTCCCATTCCTACTTTCCTTTCTACCAGCCAGCCAGGTCTTAAAAGGCCATATTTTCTATCAGTTGTGAAGGAGTTACTCCAAGTGAAGGAGTTACAGTGCTTCCAGGTTGCTGACAAGCTTACTGCCTGATTTGGGCATTTTGTGAGGCAACTTGGAGGCCAGAATTGAATTGAGTAGTGCTTTTTGAGTCCCCAGCAGCAATATACAAGATGGATCAGATAACAAGAGAGTGGGGGGTGAGTAGTCTTAGAGTGATTCTTGTGATGACATGAGGCCCTGGGAACCAGAATTAGAGTGATCACAGTGAAATAAACGGCAGGGACAGAGAAGCAAATGATGAAAAGGTGGATTTTGTGTTCAATTCTTTACTGATTAGAAGTCGGTACAAGAGACTTGGTTACCAAAGAGCGAGCTCTGGTTTAGACCTACGTTTGAATTGATGTTTTATTTTCCGTGATCCTTATAATATGTTTTAGTTTTAAACCAATTAAATTTGCATTAATAGAATAAAATGAAAGCTGGCAGTATGGAATTTGTTTCTGGGTACATTTGATAGATTAGAAATGCACTCTTTAACTTAAAAATAATGGTAGAAGTATATTCTAAAGATATAACTAGAGTCGTTTTCCTGGAGCCTTAACAGAACTGTGACATGTGGTATGTGGTTAGGTGAACCTTGCCTTTTCCACATATGGTGGTAGCAGGGGGACAGGTGATCTCAGATGCCTGGCCCAGGTCTCTGATCATTTACCCCCTTATTCCAAAACAGAGATTAAAACATGAAGGGCAGTCTCCTCCTATGTTGCAGTGAAACAGCTGGAAGTTGAAGAGTTCCTTTGATTATGCTGACTTCTCGCAGCTTTGTGTCCGTTGTGTTTTTCAGTAGGGTACACTGCAGATTCAGTATTAGCTTACTTTGACTTTCCTTCCTGTCCAAGCCTGCATCCTTTTGTATTCTTAATGATAACTTCTCCTGAATAATTAGAAACTTCATGCCTGTAAAGAGCAGATGAATGTTAGTAGCACTCTTATTTTTCATTTCAAAATTTACAGAACTAACACATGAATCTGTGTTGCTAGTTCTTTAAAAAACAAAGCAAATATACAAACAGTAAGAATGATGTGGTCCATCTCCATGTCTTTTTTTTCTCCCCGATACCAAATCCCAGTAACTTCCTCCATGGGTCACAAAGTGTGGTTTATATTGTGTGATACCTTTCAAAATGCATGTCTTTTGGTTTTTTTTATACATAAATAAGAACTGCAAGTAGCAGATTGATAGATTAAATTAAAAAGCAATAACCCAATAATATTAACGCTACTAATTATAGCAGCAGTTAATATTTTCATAGAATTTATTCTCTGCAAAGGATTATTTCTAAGTATGTGTTTAAAAATAATTCTTAATTGTGATTAAAAAAAAATAAACTGTACTATCCTAATCATTTTTAAGTGTACAGTTCAGTAGTGTTAAATATAGTCACATTGTCGAACAGTAAATCTCGGGAACATTTTCACTTTGTAAAACTGAAACGTATGCAAAGTACACCTATTTCTCCCTCCCTCCCACTCTTGACAACCACCTTTCTATTCTGTTTCTGTGCCTTTGTCTTCTCGGATATGTAAGTGAAATTGTACACTGATTCATTTTGTGACGAGTTTATTTCACTTAGGGTCATGTCATCAAAGTTCATCCACATTGTAGCCTGTGACCAGATGGAGTTCTTTTTTTCTTTTCTTTTTTAAAGCCAGATGGTAATTCTTTGTATGTTTCTACCACATTTACTTTACCCCTTCGCCCTTCAAAGGATGTTTGGGTTGCTCCAACCTCTTGGCTATTGTGGATAATGCTGGTCTGAACATGAGCATACAGATATCTCATCAGGATCCTGCTTTCAATTCTTTTGGCTGTGTACCCAAAGTGGGACTGCTGGATTTAAATGCTTATATATTTAGTAAGTTTGGATCATCAAGTGCCATCGATTGAGAAGATCATCCTTTCTAAACTGATCTGAAATGTCAACTGTATTTAACATGAATAAGATTTTCTAGAGGATCAGTGTTTTCTGTGTAGACATCCCAGCTGTGAAAAATGAGGATTTGTTCTTCCTTCCCATGTATTTTTGTACCTGTGCTTTAGAAACTGTGTAGAATATTATCCATAGCAGCATTTTTTAATAGTAGAAGACTAAATGGTTTTCATATTTTGCTATCAGTAATAAAATGGACAAATAGTTCTGATATAGTCACATGAGCTAATACCCTTACAACAGTGAGATTGAGTGAATTTGTAGCCACATCGCACTGTGTAAATACAAATTGTAAGAATATTATTTTGTTTGAAGGAAGCAAGCCACAAAAGAATACACAAAGTATGTATCATGGTCATAGACGATTCAAAACACAAAACTTAAATAATATGCTGTTTTGATACAAACATGAAAAGCCATAAAGAAAAGCAAGAAGACAATAAACTTTTGAAATTCAAGATACTTGTTTCTTTTGAAAGGGGAAGGAAAGGAATTGAGTAGGGAGGATGGCAACAGGATACTTAATAGATAAATGATAATGTTCCTTTTACTAGTGTACATCATGTCATTATTCTTCATGCTTTTGTTACTGTTCTTTTGCATTAAATCAGTAGTTGATAAAACAGCTTTTCCAAAAAAAGTTTAACAAATAAAAGAAGTGGAGACTACATTTTGAGAATTTTGTCATGGAAGAGATGAAAGGAATGAGATAGTGGCAGGATGTCATTGTGGGTTCTTCATAGTTTTTATGATGCATTACTGTTGGTTTGTAAGATTCAGCATCTTCATTCTGAAGAATAGCATTCCGTGTTCCTTGCCCATTTTTGGTTTTGGATGATCTCTCGTTGGGTTGCAGGAGTTCCTCTCCATTATGGCTATTGTTGTTTCGTCTCATGTTTGTTTTGTGTATTTTCTTCTGACTTTAATGGAGTTTTGCTGTACAAAAGTTTTATATTTCTAAGTACACATTAGACTTTAAAATATACTCTTGCTCTATTTTCATGCAATAATGTGATACATATTGCTGTTCAAATTTTTTAGGGTAACATAAATCATTTTATATTTTTAGCTCAGATATGGAAGATAATGAGCTACATTTTGTCCTGTTTAAGCTGGCTGTATTATTCTCTTTGTGTTATCAATTTTGCTTAAAATGTTTTTAAAAAATGAAACTGTATGTTGAGGTGCTGTAATCTTTTCCTTGAAAGGTTTCGGCCAAGCACTAGAGAACTGTGGTGCTACAATGCAGTGGTTGCTGATGCCCGACTTCCCTCTGCAGCAGACATGCAGTCCCGATGTAGTATTCTGAGTCCTGAGCTGGCCTTACCGACGGGCTCAAGGGCTCTCACCACCCGCTCTCATGCAGCTTTGCACATTCTAGGTAGGGTTGGTGTTTGATGACCAACTAATTTTCGTTAATGTGTCCTGAATTTTTTTTTAAAGAGTGTTTAAATTTGTGTGTCATTCTGTCATGTTTGTTAAATAATAATGTGCTAGGTGCAAAATAAGTTAAATCTTCTAACTTTAAAAGGTTTCTCCTACAGAAAAAAGTACATTAGACTTACACCAACACCATGAAAGATTTATATATTCCCAAATATAAAGCAGCCCTGAATATAATTTTCCTAACAGGTAAATCTTTTAAAATAATGTTTTTTGCTTACTTTGAATACATAAACTTTAGTGAAGCACGTTAAATATTCAAATGTATAATTACAGTATTTAATTTTATGCATTCTTTTAAAATAAATTCTATAAAAATATATAATTTTATAATAACCACTTCTGTTTCTTCTTACATAACAGTTTTCCACAGCACATTAAATTTACTTCTAATTAATTAATTTGCGATATAGCATTTTTACAACATCTGGGAACCATTGTAAACATGCCAAACTAGCACTGATTAAGTTTATCTCAGGCTACTGTGTCTTCCTCAAATAGTTCCTTAAGAATCAATCTAAAGTCTTAATCATTGGTAAGCAGAAAAAAAAAGAATCAATCTGAAGTGATTCATAGAGTTTGATAAATGACGGACCTTGTAAGGACTCAGATATTAAATAAGCTCTTGCAACTTTTCAGAGAGTTTTGTGCAAAACATTGTCATACAGCATATATTTAAATATGATAGTTAACACAAGCAGAGGATAATTTGTATTGGTTTTAAGTATCTTCCATGAAATATTAAAGCTTGGTGTAAATTTGTTGAGCATATTTAGAGTTTGCTGTTTTAATTTGTCACCTCCAGCATCTCAGATGTTACGAATACTAGGGGAAGTGTTCATTCAAGCAGCTGAATTTTCGTTTGTTTAATTTTAGGTTGTCTTGATACCTTGGCAACTATGCAGGATTTAAAAATGGGTGTTGCGAGCACAGAAGAGGAAACTCAAGCAGTGATGAAGGTTTATTCCAAAGAAGATTATAGTGTAGTAAACAGGTTTGAAAGTATGTACGTTTATGTTGAGGAAATACTGTCTTATAAATGAATTGTACGGACATTTTAAAATGTCAATTACCATTTGCGTCTTTTTAGGTCATGGAGGGGGCTGGGGCTACTCTGCCCACTCGGTGGAAGCTATACGTTTTAGTGCCGACACCGACATTTTACTGGGCGGTCTTGGTCTGTTTGGAGGTAGAGGAGAATACACTGCTAAAATTAAGGTAAGCAGTCCATTCACACTGTTGTTCTCCGTGTTTGAACATAATCATTTTAACTTGATTCATTAATTTGTAGAATGCCGCCTCTAATAAAGGACCTGAGGAAACATTGCTACGATCAAATAAGAGTAATAATCATTAACTTGTGAAAAATTCAGAAGTCAAATTAAAAAGGAGTAAAATAAATAGAAAATGATTTTCCAGTCATTTTAGGTTGACAAAGGCATTAACAATCAATCTCAATCTTCTATATACCTTTCTCTTCTGTGTACTTTCTTGTAGCCATTTTAATGACAAGATACAGGGGCATTTGGATATGGCTTTAAATTTTTTTAGCTTTAAAATTTTTTAGCAGATGCTATGTAAACATACATCATCACCACAGACATAGGGGGACCAGGGATGAAGTGAGTAAGGGGATGGATTCCATCTGGTAGACAGTCAAAAACCAATCAGAAAGGGCCACCTGTTACATTAAGTAAAGGATCTGCTCAGCCTTTAAAAACTCACTGATAGCTTGAATGTTCTGTTGTCACATTACCTGATTTTCTCTTAAAGTGAAAGAGAAGACTGTCATGTATGCTTTAACTTCAGTAGCAGTCTTCATAAAAAACTTCTCAGTTAAATGCTGCTGTAGTCTCAGTCGTTACCCTCCTTACCTCAGTCTGTCTGGCTGCTCTTCTTAGTCCCCCGCTGGTTGTCATCATCTTCCTGATCTGGAAATGCTGGAGTGCCGGAACTCAAAGTCTTGGACGTCTTCTTAAAGTCTGCTCACCCCACAGTGATCCAGACTGATGGCTTTAAGTGTTTTTCTTTTTATCACTCTTACACTTAATAGACCTCCAAAGTCATTTACACAACTGCCTACTCTGCATCTCCGTGTGAATAGCTAACAGGTATTTGGGGTGTAACATACTCAAAACCAGGCTTCTGACATCTTCTCTAAACCTCCTGTTCTGTTGTCCTTCCCCATCCCATTTAACGGGCTCACGGTAGAATTAACTTTATTATTCCAGTTGCTCAGGCCAAAAATCTTGAAGTCCTTCTTGACTGCCCTCTTTCTTTCACATCCCACATTCACTCTAGCAGCAGATATTGTTGGCTGCACTTCAAAAATAAGTCCAGGATCTAACTACCTCTGAAGACTGTCCGTAGCACTAGGCTGGTGCAAACCCCGACCGCTTGGATCAGTGCAGAGTAGCCTTTACTCCGTCCTTGCTCCCTTGATTGTGTTCTTGGCAAAGCAGAGTGCTTCCCTTGGAATGTACACCAGAGTATGGCACTTCTCTGTTCAGATTCCTGCAGTGCTGCTTATGTTAGAATGAAAACCACAAGCCTTACAAGGGCCTGAAAAACACCGTCAGAAGTAACTTCCATCACCCCTCTGCCCTTTTGCTGTACTAGTTAATTCACCACAGTCTAGCTACACCGGCTGCCTGTGTTCCTCAAACATGCTGAGCACAGTCAGACTTCAGGACCCTCACACCTGTTCTCCCTCTGACTACAGCTCTTCATTCCCATACCTGCATGGCTCACTTTTTCTTTACCTTAAGATCTCAACTCCATGGTGAGCCTATTTAAAACTGTACATTCCGATAGTCCCCCTTTTTTGTTGTTGTTTGCCTTGTGTGTACCCCGGTGTGCCTGATTCTTTCCATCCTGCCTGGCACCACAGTATGTGTTCAAAATTATTTGCTGAAGATAAACGGCAGAGCTATAGGGGCAAGTTATTGAGGACCTTTATATCATGCTATTTACAGTGAAAAAGGAGGGAAGCCACTGAAGACTTTTGGACTAAAGAAGTATTCTAATTAGATATGCATTTTAAAAAGACAACTATGGGTTATTAAAGAAGAGCAAAAACCTCTACCTGTGGAATATGGGTTAGAACAGGAGAGAACGAAGAGAGTTAATTAGCTAACACTGAGTTCTTTCAGCTAGTAATACTGGAAACACATTGACAGTGGCATTGACAATGTTTGGAACTGGCAATAGAATGGATACAGAACTGGTGGCGAGATATGGAACAAAAGGATTATCCCAGGTTTTTTGTTGTTGTTGTTATGGCTGTTTCAGCTCCTGGTTGTGGCTCCTGGCATCTTCATTGTGGCATGTAGGACCTTTCATTGTGGTATGAGGGCTTCTTTTTAGTTTTGGAGCCCATGGCAGGTGGGATCTTGGTTTCCTGACCAGGGATTGAAGCCACATCTCCGGCACTGGCAGGCACTGGCGGGTGGATTCTTTACCACTGAGTAACCTGAGTGCTTTACCTTCTGTTATTGCCAGTTCATCAGCTAATATTTTTCTAGCCTTATTTTGGGGCGGTGGGGGATGGTGCTGTGGTATATAAGTGTTCTACAAGTATCGTTTAATTCTCACAGTTACGATGAAGTAGGCACTGCTAGTGTGTCCATCTCCCTTCTATGGATGAAGAAACTGGATCCAAGGATCTCATAGCTAGTTACATGTTAAGGCAGAATTCTACTACATTTGGAACCCCACTTAGAAATTAAGCGTTCTCTCACCTCCTTCAGATGTTTATATCTCGTAAAGAACATTTTTGGAGCATTTGATATAAGTAGGTGAATATATAAAGCAAGAAAAACTGAGGTTAATATAGACCACAAGACATTGTGTAAGTTTCTTAATTTAGATATATAGATTTGCTTATTTCACTAAATTAGATTTTTTTTAAGCAGGTACTCTTTTACATTTTATAATGTCCAGTGTATATTAGAGACACAAAATTATAAGCACATTATTCAGCAGATTTACGTAACTGAGTGATCACAATATACTTTTCTCCTTTCCCCAGCTGTTTGAGTTAGGTCCTGATGGAGGAGATCATGAAACTGATGGAGACCTTCTTGCAGAGACGGATGTCTTGGCTTATGACTGTGCTGCTAGGTAAAGATTTCTTTAGTATTCATTGCATATTTGATATGGCAAGTTTATTATAAATGAATAACATTTAAAAAGAAAGTTTTAAGTAATCTGTGATCAGATCCTTAAGAAACTAAATTATGTACAGGTGATAAGTGTTGCTTTTAACAATAGTACATTAAAACTATACTGTCCTTCATATTTGTATTTCACAAGATAAATTGACTGTTTCTACACTGAAGGTGGAAATACACATATATTTTGCACACATATTTTCATGCATCACTTAGAGAACATCTGATGTGCTACTCTAGTGATGCAGTACAATTATTTACTACCAGTAGCGTTATGTGTGCTATGTTCAGTAGTCACAGTGCGCCATACTTTAGATCACCTGCATACTCTGACACCTTGACACTGTGTCTGTAGTGTTTGCTTGGTTATAGCACCATTGGAGAGGTGGCCAGCTTTACTGAAACCTCAGGAGTAGCCAGAATCAGGATGCTTGCTTTTTAAGTTTTTGTTAAATAAAAGAGAGGCAGATTTTATCAGTCTTTCTGTGTAATCCTAAAAATTATCTCAGCCTGTGCTATGAGAAACCAGGAAAGACGGTAATGTGAAAAAGAAATGAATTGAACTTAATGGTAATAGTAACACATGATCCTTCACCAGTCACTATGTTAAGAAAACCTCCTGTGGCATTCATAAGCTTTTTGCTAATGAAAATGTATCTTTTCTGAAACTGGTGATAAGGCATTGAGTTTGCTTTCCATAGATAATACTAGTAAACCTAAAGAAAATTCCACCTATTCATTAACCAATATCAGGAGATATTTTTCCAATAACTTTTATGTTATCCATGAATGAAAATTAGGGAAATTTCAGGAAGATTAATTATTAAGTAATTTTTAGTAAAGCCTTAAGATACCATTGTCATCATATTTTGAACCGATGATTATCAGTCAAAAATGCAGTATATGGTTTTATATAGACGGAATCATCTAGATTTTCTTCATTTGCCTACTAATGAAGCCCAGATTCATAATCTTTAACAGCCTCTTTTAACTTTCTCTCTATTACTCTTCTTTATCTGTCTTAATGCTCTAATCCTGCTAGACACTTTGCCAGTTTCATATCCTGTTTCGTACTTTCAGACCTCTGCAGAACTGTTCATGACAGTCTTCCCCTTCCTCAGTATCCTCTATTCTCTCTATCCCTAGCTGCAGTCAATGCACATTCCTTCCACTCTGTTAATAGGACTTTTCAACTTGGGTATATATCAGATTCTCTTATTTGTTTATGTTTTTGTTTTTGTTTCTTTTGCTTTCCTCCTAATTAGTGAACTTTTTGTGTAGTTACTATGTGACAGGCTCAGTTCCAAACTCTTTGTCTCAACTCAGTTCTCAGAGCAGTCCTATGATCTGGATATTACTGTTATCCCTATTTTCAAATAAGGAAACATGAGTCATTGAGTCACACAGAAGCTGTAGTAACTTGCACAAGATCACCTAGCTAGCAAGTTACAAAGCCAGGCCTTGAAATCAGGCCATCTGATTCCAGAGCCCACAGAACACTTTAGTTGAACAAATCTACTTTCAAATTCAGTCTTCCTGAAAAAACTATCCATTTTTTTGATAACAGTTTTGGCACCCCACTCCAGTACTCTTGCCTGGAAAAATTCCATGGACAGAGGAGCCTGGTAAGCTGCAGTCCATGGAGTTGTGAAGAGTTGGACACAACTGAGCAACTTCACTTTCCCTTTTCACTCTCATGCACTGGAGAAGGAAATGGCAACCCACTCTAGTGTTTTTGCCTGGAGAATCCCAAGGACGGGGGAGCCTGGTAGGCTGCCGTCTATGGGGTCGCACAGAGTCGGACACGACTGAAGCAACTTAGCAGCAAAGGTTGTCAAAAAGGCAAAATGGTTATCTGAGGAGGCCTTACAAATAGCTGAGAAAAGAAGAGAAGCAAAAGGCAAAGGGAAAAAGGAAAGATATACCTATTTGAATGCAGAGTTCCAAAGAATAGCAAGAAATGATAAGAAAACCTTCCTCAGTGATCAATGCAAAGAAATAGAGGAAAACGATAGATTGGGAATGACTAGAGATCCCTTCAAGAAAATTAGAGATACCACGGGAACATTTCATGCAAAGACAGGCACAATAAAGGACAGAGGCAGACCTAACTAAGCAGAAGATATTAAGAAGAGGTGGGAAGAATACACAGAAAAACTATACAATAAAGATCTTCATGACCCAGATAACCACGATGGTGTGATCACCCACCTAGAGCCAGGCATCCTGGAATGCAAAGTCAAGTGGGCCTAAGGAAGCATCACTACGAACAAAGCTAGTGGATGTGATGGAATTCCAGTTAAGCTTTTCAAATCCTAAAAGATGATGTTGTGAAAGTGCTGCACTCAATATGCCAGAAAACTTGGGAAATGCAGCAATGGCCACAGGACAGGAAAAGGTCAGTTTTCATTCCAGTCCCAAAGAAAGGCAATGCCAAAGAATGTTCAAACCAGCACACATTTGCACTCATCTCACAC
Source organism: Neotragus pygmaeus (assembly GCA_006410875.1). NCBI lineage: Eukaryota > Metazoa > Chordata > Mammalia > Artiodactyla > Bovidae > Neotragus > Neotragus pygmaeus. Next base: position 489,260 of record SJYV01046975.1, read on the forward strand.
CCTAGCAAAGTAATGCTCGACATTCCAAGCCAGGCTTCGACAGTACCCGAACTGAAAACTTCCAGATGATTAAGCTGGTTTTAGAAAAGGCAGAGGAACCAGAGATCAAATTGCCAGTTTCGTTGGATCATAGAAAAAGCAAGAGAACTTCAGAAAAACACATAATTCTACTTTATTGATTATGCCAAAGCCTTTGACTGTGTGGATCACAACAAACTGTGGAAAATTCTTTAAGAGTTGGGAAATGAGAAATCTGAGTAATCTGTATGCAAGTCAAGAAGCAACAATTAGCAATGGACATGAATCGACAGATTGGTTCCAGATAGGAAAGGTGTACACCAAGGCTGTGTATTGTTGCCCTGCTTATTTAACTTATATGCAGAGTGCATCATGCCAAATGCTGGGCTGNCCCCACTCCAGTACTCTTGCCTGGAAAAATTCCATGGACAGAGGAGCCTGGTAAGCTGCAGTCCATGGAGTTGTGAAGAGTTGGACACAACTGAGCAACTTCACTTTCCCTTTTCACTCTCATGCACTGGAGAAGGAAATGGCAACCCACTCTAGTGTTTTTGCCTGGAGAATCCCAAGGACGGGGGAGCCTGGTAGGCTGCCGTCTATGGGGTCGCACAGAGTCGGACACGACTGAAGCAACTTAGCAGCAAAGGTTGTCAAAAAGGCAAAATGGTTATCTGAGGAGGCCTTACAAATAGCTGAGAAAAGAAGAGAAGCAAAAGGCAAAGGGAAAAAGGAAAGATATACCTATTTGAATGCAGAGTTCCAAAGAATAGCAAGAAATGATAAGAAAACCTTCCTCAGTGATCAATGCAAAGAAATAGAGGAAAACGATAGATTGGGAATGACTAGAGATCCCTTCAAGAAAATTAGAGATACCACGGGAACATTTCATGCAAAGACAGGCACAATAAAGGACAGAGGCAGACCTAACTAAGCAGAAGATATTAAGAAGAGGTGGGAAGAATACACAGAAAAACTATACAATAAAGATCTTCATGACCCAGATAACCACGATGGTGTGATCACCCACCTAGAGCCAGGCATCCTGGAATGCAAAGTCAAGTGGGCCTAAGGAAGCATCACTACGAACAAAGCTAGTGGATGTGATGGAATTCCAGTTAAGCTTTTCAAATCCTAAAAGATGATGTTGTGAAAGTGCTGCACTCAATATGCCAGAAAACTTGGGAAATGCAGCAATGGCCACAGGACAGGAAAAGGTCAGTTTTCATTCCAGTCCCAAAGAAAGGCAATGCCAAAGAATGTTCAAACCAGCACACATTTGCACTCATCTCACACCCTAGCAAAGTAATGCTCGACATTCCAAGCCAGGCTTCGACAGTACCCGAACTGAAAACTTCCAGATGATTAAGCTGGTTTTAGAAAAGGCAGAGGAACCAGAGATCAAATTGCCAGTTTCGTTGGATCATAGAAAAAGCAAGAGAACTTCAGAAAAACACATAATTCTACTTTATTGATTATGCCAAAGCCTTTGACTGTGTGGATCACAACAAACTGTGGAAAATTCTTTAAGAGTTGGGAAATGAGAAATCTGAGTAATCTGTATGCAAGTCAAGAAGCAACAATTAGCAATGGACATGAATCGACAGATTGGTTCCAGATAGGAAAGGTGTACACCAAGGCTGTGTATTGTTGCCCTGCTTATTTAACTTATATGCAGAGTGCATCATGCCAAATGCTGGGCTGCGTGAAGCATAAGCAAGAATCAAGATTGCCAGGAGAAATAACTAACCTCAGATACGCAGATGAAACCACCCTTATGGCAGAAAGTGAAGAAGAACTAAAGAGCCTCTTGATGAAAGCAAAAGAGAAGAGTGAAAAAGTTGACTTAAAACTCAGCATTCAGAAAACTAAGATCATGGCACTTGGTCCCATCATTTCATGACAAATAGATGGAGAAACAATGGCTGACTTTATTTTTCTGGGCTCCAAAATCACTGCAGATCGTTGCAGCCATGAAATTAAAAGACGCTTGCTCCTTGAAAGAAAAACTCTGACAAACCTAGACAGCATATTAAAAAGCAGAGACATTACTTTGCTGACAAAGGTCCATCTAGTCAAAGCTATGGTTTTTCCAGCAGGCATATATGAATGTGAAAGTTGGACTATAAAGAAAGCTGAGTGCCAAAGAATTGATGATTTTGAACTGCAGTGTTAAAGAAAACTCTTGAGAGTCCCTTGGATTGCAAGGAGATCCAACCAGTCCATTCTGAAGGAAATCAGTCCTGAATATTCTTTGGAAGGACTGATACCAAAGTTGAAAACTCCAATACTTAGGCCACCTGATATGAAGAAGTAATTCATTTGAAAAGACCCTGATGCTGGGGAAAATTGAAGACAGGAGGAGGAGGGGACAACAGAGGATGAGATGATTGGATGGCATCACTGACTCAATGGAGATGAGTTTGAGCAATCTCCAGAAGTTGGTGATGGCCAGGGAGGCCTGGTGTGCTACAGTCCATGGGGTCGCAAAGAGTTGGACACGACTGAGTGACTGAAATGTAAAAGTCATCTTATTTTAGTATGAAAGTTTTATATTTTTTAAGCAAGTTTTAAAATTCACAATGAAGGGGACCAAAATGTCTTGACCATAACACAAGTAACTCATTTGTGATTTCAGTTGGAGGATAATCGCTTTATAATAAATGTTGCTGTTTTCTGTCACACAACGTGAATCGGCCATAATTATATATATATGCCCTTCCTCTTGAGTCTCCCTCTCCCCTGCCACTGCTCCCCTCTGAGTTGTCACAGAGCACCAGGCTGGGCTCCCTGTGTTATATAGCAACTTCTCACTAGCTGTCTGTTTTCCAGTTGAGTGTGTGTGTGTGTGTGTCTGTGTGTGTGTGTGTGTTAACTTTCTTGATTTGTCGTACCCTCTCCTTCCCCCACTGTTGCAGTTGAGAGAGAGAGAGAGAGAGAGAGAGAGAGAGAGGGTGTGTGTGTGTGTGACTTTCTTGATTTGTCATACCCTCTCCTACCCCAATGTTGCAGTTGAGTGTGTGTGTGTGTGTTACTTTCTTGATTTGTCGTACCCTCTCCTTCCCCCACTGTTTCCACAAGTCTGTTCTCTGCATCTGCATCTCCATTCCTTCCCTGCAAATAGGTTCATCAGTACTGTTTTTCTTGATCCCATATATATTTGTTTTTTCTCTTTCTGACTTCACTCTGTATGGCAGTCTCTAAGTTCATCCACCTAACTCCAGCTGACTCAAACTTGTTCCACTGCCCAGACTTTTTAAAATAGAGGGTTTTTCATGTCGTTTGGCAAGAATCTTATAATACCGTGTATTTCATGTTTTGCTTATAAAAAGGATTTTTAAAAGTAAATGTATGTACCAAAGAAGTGCAGAGACCTTTTCTTTGACAGTCTGATTTTCCTCTTAGGGAAAAATATGCGATGATGTTTGATGAACCAGTTCTCCTGCAGGCGGGCTGGTGGTATGTTGCCTGGGCGCGAGTGTCAGGACCCAGCAGTGACTGTGGATCTCATGGACAAGCCTCTATTACCACGGATGATGGGTAAGCAGAATGTTTCAGCATTACTTAACCAACTCTCATTTTTGTTAGTTGAATGTTGATTTGAAAGCTCAGAGGTCTTTTAGTAGGATAAAAAAATCTTTGTCGGTCTAGAACATAGTATGACCTGCTAAAAATTAAATTCGTGTAATCTCATGCTAAATAAAGTAAGACAAAATGAGAAGATATTCCGCTATTCTTTGCTCTTGTCACTTGGCATTTGTATGTGTTTCCGGATGTTACAATGTTTAAAACCTTATTATATCAAAATTAGAAGTTACACAGAGGAAAATGACAAGAATAGTTAGGCGTCTGGAAACTAGAAAAAAGAAATAATGTACTTGCTAAAAATTTGATCGTGCTTATGAAAATACAAATTGAAAAGCTTTCATGATATGAGATGATATAGTTTTAATAAGGTATAAGGGGAAATTTACTGTTTAAATTTCAAATATAGAGCTCTTCCCAGTTTATAAAATGCTTTCATACATAATATCTCATTTGATGCTCTCAACAACTTTGTGAAGGGGTTATTAGCCCTGTTTTTACAGTCGGGAATAAAGAGACAAAAGGTGAAACAATTTTGCATCAAATCGTACAGCTGCTTTGTGGCAGAGCCAGATCTTGACCTGGGGTCCCTTGACTCCAAGCCTAGCCTACTCTGTACTCTGATTCATGTGAAGGAGCTATCATTTATAAGAGAAGTTCAGTTTATTCTTTATCATTCTTGAGCATAAGCTCTTTGAACTGGATATATTTCATATAGTTTCATTCAACTCAGAACTGACCAAAAAAAGAGCAGACTAATTTATGAGGTGAATCCTGTGTTCCTGAATGTACAAAGTAGAATGTTGTAGAGAAATTAAGTCTGTTGTCATAACATATCCTTTTCAGATTGTATGGTAAAACTGAAGAGACTCCTTTTTGATCCCATACTACATTATTCCATATACAGATGATTCAGCCTTGAAATATCATAGCATTTTAAGCTAAAGTTTATATCGTATCTAGTTTAATAGATTTTAAACTGTTTGTTGAAGTATAGATATTTTGGTAAAAACGTCCCATTCTGATTGATGTTGAGCTTTAACAGAAGGGATCGGGCAGTAGCTCCCAATCAGGTTCAGTTCTTTCATTTAACTCATTAAGCTATTTGGAGCTAGAACTGAAATCACAACAGTGCCTTTCTACTTTTACTTTTTCCCCTGAAGAATTAATTTCTCTTTAGTTACATAAAGTTTGAAAGCATGATTGTTGCATTTTTCAGTTTCATGAATCTTGAATCATGTTGTTTTTGGTTACATTGTTATCTTTTTCTCTTCATAGGGTTGTTTTCCAGTTTAAAAGTTCAAAGAAATCAAATAATGGCACAGATGTTAATGCTGGTCAGATACCTCAATTATTATACAGGTATTTAGCATATTTACAGTTAATTAACATGGTTTATCCTTTTAATATAATGCACTAGGATTACTATAAAATTTGTGACATAGTAAGGGAGAAATTACTTGAAGCATTCAGCACTTTATAATATACCATTAGAAACAGAACAAAAACATCTAAGTTTTGTATATCTTTAAACATTTTTTTACCTGAAGGTTAATTTTAGTAAAATGTCACGTGATTCACATTATCTATATTATGCCTATAATATTTTAATGACTTAAGAGATGGCTGGATGGCATCACTGACTCGATGGATGTGAGTCTGAGTGAACTCTGGGAATTGGTGATGGACAGGGAGGCCTGGCGTGCTGCGATTCATGGGGTCGCAAGGAGTCGGACACGACTGAGCAACTGAACTGAACTGATTCTTTTAATCTTATTGATTTTTCTCACCAATTTCAGAATGTTTTAAACTAATGAAATTCATCTTAGAGAAATGAAATCTCAGTATTAGGGACTTTTCTATGTAGGCCTAGTTGATTTATTCACCAGTTTTATGTTTCTTGTTCATCTTGTGATAGAATGAATTGGAAAATCCCTTACTGCTGAAAAGTTTCTGCCTTTAATTAAAATATCAAATGATAACTTGCTCATATGATATACTATTATATTTTAATATCATTTAAGAATTTTAATTACTTTATGGGAATTGAGACATATATGGGAGCATTGCCTATGTGTGTATCCATCTATTTCTCGGAGATTACTGTGATAATTTTTAGATGAAAGAATTAAAAATAGATATAAACCATTACTAAACAATGACATTCTTATTTTAAGTAGTAAATNTCATTTAAGAATTTTAATTACTTTATGGGAATTGAGACATATATGGGAGCATTGCCTATGTGTGTATCCATCTATTTCTCGGAGATTACTGTGATAATTTTTAGATGAAAGAATTAAAAATAGATATAAACCATTACTAAACAATGACATTCTTATTTTAAGTAGTAAATATCAAAGGAAATAGCTTTAGAACAGTGATTCTCTCTTCCATATCTTTTCTAGTAATCTCTTTAAGAACCTAGATGTTAAAACCTCACTTTTTACAAGAGGAGATTTTTATTTGCTATTTTGCAATCTGTTATAGTCAGTATTTGCCATGGGTAGCATTTTGAACATTACTAATTGCTTGGTCTACTCCTGGGTACAGTTACTAGCATTTAGTAGTGACATTACTAGAAAACATAAGTTATGTTTGCTGTCTAGTAGGAGAAGAGAATTTCTACTACCCAGCCTTACAGAGGTGACATTTAGAAGATGAACTGCTTTGCTTATGTGCTAAAAATTTTGCTTAGCATGGAAAATGTTTATAAAAAGCCCCATATTGGGATTTTTGCCTAACAAAATACTTAAATGTTTAATTTACTTTGCTGTTGCAAAAATGTATATTTGAGAAGAAAATGTCATTGAACTTTCCAACATAAGTATGTGTGTCTGCTACCTTCAGACTTCCAACTAGTGATGGCAGCGCTTCAAAGGGCAAACAGCAAACCAGTGAACCTGTACATATTTTAAAGAGATCTTTTGCAAGAACTGTCTCAGTGGTAAGCCATTTTTAAAAATTTCAGCTTTTCTGTCCGGTGTTCAGTTTCATTTTGATGGTTAGCACAGTTTATCTCAGCATAGTTTTGTAACTGAGATTTGTTTGTACTAGTTTGTGGGGTGGGCGGTGGGAGGGGGATTCAGGATTGGGAGCTCGTGTACACCTGTGGTGGATTCATGTTGATGTATGGCAAAGCCAATAGAGTATTGTAAAGTAAAATAAAGTTAAAAATAAATTTAAAAAAAAGAAAAAGAAATAGTATAAAACNATATAGGATGCAACCCTTCCAAACTAGTTTTTCAAGTTACACCCATCCTGATACTAAAACCTGACAAGGATTGTGAAAGAAAAAATATTATAGACAAATATACTTAGAAAGATGGATATTAACAATATTATCAACTCAAATCCAGCAATATAAAATGCGTATTATTATACCAACTGGAGTTTATATTAGAAATGCAAGGTTAGTTTTGCTTTTAAAAATTAATGTAATTGATATTTACAAGCATATTAACTGAATGGAGAAAAAAAACCGTATAATCCTCTCAGTCGATATATGAAAAGTATTTGACAATTATCCCTTACTCACTGATGAAAACTCAACAAATACCAGTCTACTAAAAGATGCTTATAAAAATAATCTGTATCTAATATCTTACTTAATGGGGAAATACTGGTTGCTCCCCCAAGTTTGGGAACAAGGCTCAAGGCGTCTGTTCTACACACTTCTGCTTAGCTTTGTACTGGAAGTTCTAGCATTATCAACGCCCCTTCCCCCAGCACCACCAAAAAATTCACTGTCAGAAGCAGGGCGTCCTAGTGAAGTTAGAAAGGTTATTCTGGTAATGACATTTGGGTAGGCAACTTTGTTTTCATTTTTTTATTATTTTAAACTATTTTCATATTGAATTTATATTCACTGGACTTAAAAAAGTTTTATTTCATTGTTGTGAGAATACACCTAACATGAAATGTATCCTCCTGTCACATTTTGAGTGTACAAAGCAATATTGTTTACTACAGATACAATGTTGTATAGGAGATCCCTAGCACTTATTCATGGTTCATAACTGAACCTTTATACCTATCGAACATCAATTCTCCTTTTCCTCTCCCTTCAGCCCAACAGCCAACATTCTGTTCTCTGCTTTTGTGAGTCTGACAGTTTTAAATTCCTCAAAAAAGTAGAATCATGTAGTATTTATCTTTCTGTGACCTGCTTATTTCACTTAGCCTAACGTCCTCCACGTTCATCCCTGCCATGGAGCAGGGTAATGTGTTTTACCACTTACTTTCCTGGGGTAGGGTTATTGCCTGGATCAGTACACGACTTAATTACTCTTTCACTGTCTCAGCCTTCCCATTCTGACCTGGTTGTTTTTGCTACTGAACAGGCTAAGTTTAACAAACACTGTGTTAACATATAGAAACTTGCTTTGCTTTCAGCTAGACTTTGTAACACAAATACTTTATGAACTAAGTACAGTGTACACAACTTTTGTGAATTGTGAATAAAATGTGTGTTATAGCAACTGGAGTTTATTTTAGAAATGCAAGGTTAGTTTTACATTTAAAAATTAATGTAATTGATACTTGAGTTGCTATTACAAGCATATTAACTAAATGGAGAGACAAAACTGTATGATCCTCTGTATATCCTGCATACCCTGCGTTGATAAGTTTTTAATACTTTTTTATAAAATCTTGCCAAGTGTGATAAATTTTCTGAATAAACTGTGTAATAAGATGACATAATTGTGTGATCTTAGTGAAATGCTGCTGCAGCGGCGTAATAACCTTAAGCTACATTAACATGAGGTAGATATCTTCTTATAGTAGCACCAACTGACAAGTCATTTATTATTTGAGGGAAATGGTTTCAGTGCTTGTTCCTGGAAATAACTTTCACTGTATAATAATTGGGACCTTTAAGAAATCATTTTTGAGAAATCGAACTAGAGAGGACTGTGATTCTGAGTGTCTACAAATATATAAATAGTACAGGAAGCTGATTTTTCTCGGCTGTATTTAGTTATTTTTCAGCTTCATTGGGTAGTAATTTAAGCAATTGTGCTTAAAAGCATTGATAATAATAGTGTATTATCCTATAACCAGACAGAGTGACCGAGTGCTAGAAAATGTTGGTATGATTTAAGGTTGTTTGCCTTTTTGTTTTTAAAAGGATATCCAAGAGGCAAACTTCAAGACATCAAGTAGCCGACTCCTTGCAGCTGTGATGTCAGCTCTGTGTCACACGTCTGTTAAGCTGACTTCTATCTTCCCTATTGCATATGATGGAGAAGTATTGCTACGGTCAATTGTTAAACAAGTTAGCACAGAGAATGACTCCACACTGGTTCACCGATTTCCCCTTCTGGTAGCACATATGGAAAAACTCAGCCAGGTAGGTCTTTTTCTGAAATATCATCCATATTGAAATAATAAAACTATAAATAGAAACATACTTAGCTTGGTGCTTATTTTTCTGCATAGGTAAGTATATTTACCAAATAATGAGTTTTGCAAGAAGAGTTAAAATTAAGAAAAAAATGTTCTCATGTTTATCTGTAAACGAGCAGTCTTTTATCTCTTAATTTTTTACTTTAAATGATCTCTAACCTATACAAAATTTGATAGACTTATGAGATAAATTCTTGTGTATTTTTTTTGCCAAACCATTTAAAAATTACAGATACTATAAGCAAACTTTTACATTCCAAAATAATATTTTAGATTGCCAAGATAGAATTTTAGGGAAATAGGTAAGTTTTAAAACTTTTTTTCTATAACAATTTGGTATGTTCAAATAAGTATTATAAAACAGTAATCATAGGAAACATTACTTAGTCATTGCTTCTGGTTTATTAGAAAACATTGTGGAGAAAAATTAAGTATGCATGGAAACCTGCTACCAAGTTGATGAGAAGTAATCTTTAAAGGGAAAAAAGGGTATACAATAGAACAGTTATACCAATTGTTGTACAGTAGTATTTTCTAGTGACTGAAGCAACAGAAAAATTATCAGAAGAATTTCAGTGACATAGAGAAACAAAATAAGACAATAGTGGAATGGGAAGCAAATTTGCAGTTAATATCGCACATTGGCAGGATCCCATAGAAGTGATGGAAATAAATATAAAGGACTTTTAGAGAGTAAGCCAACCTGGGAAATTTTTCAGTCTTAACTAGTAATTAAATGTAGATGAAAGTTCTATGATGGTATCAATATATTTGTAAAATATCAGGAAAAATAATTTTTTGCTTTTATAAAATGCTGTGCTGGTAAGACTGTGAGGAAACCACTAAACTTATAGATGGTTTATGGCATTATGTAGTGTAAGTAATCCTTTTCTTTTGACCTTTTAGCAAGTATTTATCATGTACCTACTATTTATTAGGCGTTTATTAGGTACTAGTTGAGACGAGAATTAAGATCAACACAGCTCTTGAATTGAGGACCCATAAACTGGAAGGGTATTTTTAAAAAATAAGTTGTTAATTCAGTATTATGTGTGATGAATATTTGCAAAGGAAATTACCTGAGGAAGTAATTGGAAATCTAAAGCTATATAGAGATATATAGAGATATATATATTATTAAAAGGAAAAGTGAGTAGCTTAGAGCCTTAAATGTCCATCATTAAGTGAAATAATTGAATTTGGATATGTCAACTTGATAAAATATGGTTCTATCAGTCATGAAAAATAACTTTACATTTAATATCAAGGCAGAGGTTTGTTAAGTTTTTAAAATAAAGTAAAATATCAAGGTATATAGACACACTATGGTGACAAACTATGGAAAATATGTATGCAAAAACATACATATTTTGGAAGAGAATACTGGAAGTAAAGATAATGTTTGTGTGATAAAGTTATAGATAAGCTTTGTTTTTCTTTTGGGATTCCCTTTAGTGTTGCATGTTGCAGTGTTTTCCTTAAAAGTATGGTAAAACTTCAAGATATTAAAAGCTTTTTAGAACTGCTAACATTTGGTAATTATTGAAATTAATTGCATATTCACATATCTATTAATCTGTGACAATATATACCGATTAGTATATTTTGCTTTTTAATGGATAATATAGAATTCTACCATTTGGGAATAGCATAATATAATCATTAAATACTTTTCCTCTATATAAATATATTTAGATTTTTCCCAGTATTTCAATATTTTAAACAGTGCTGCTGAAAATATCATTGACTAAATTTTTATTTATATACACTGTGAATTTTCCAGAATAAATCTTAAAGTGTGGAAAAATTTTAAATCAAGGAAAATATGTTAAGATTTTGCTACCAACTGCCAAAATGCCTTCTAGAAAGCTAATGTCAGCTTGCATCTCCCACCACTAGTGAATAAGGGTTCCCTTTTTCTAAAATTTTAGTGGCTAGTAATATGCTTTTATATATATATATATATATATATATCCTTTAACTAAAATACATTGACACTCTTGACTCCATGTTAAGATTTTATGGGAAGTTTCTTATATTAATCTTTTAATTACTAGTTAGAAACTAAGTGGATGTAACTAGATAAAGGCACTCCACGCATCCCCCATGCCCCACCCCCCAAAGAAAGCCCTTCTGGAGTACTGACTATGGAGTACTGTTGGAAGTTGAGTTTTATCCAAAGTTAAGTTTCTGAGATGTTCCCAGAAAGTAAAGATTTTGGAGAATGAAAGCCACGAAAACTTAATTACTTAAGATACTGACTTAAATGTTATGGTAATTTTATTCAGAGATGTAGAAATAACTTAAAGATGGAAGAATATCTCTAAGTGACTATTTTTAGCCTAAGATTGGACATTAATAAAGTATGAGAGAAAGATTATGCATATTATGTTGAGGGTGCTCCATCTTTTCTCCTTTTTCCTGGAAAAAAGTATTTTCCCATTGGTCTTTAATGGAACTAATTTCTTATTTTGAAAGTTTTTCATTGGTAGGGGTGGAAATTTCTTATCTTCACTTCTGAAATCAAATATAGTAAGAATTGTAAAACTGCACAATTCATTGTACAGTTCCATATTTTTGTCCCATACATGTACAGAAATAATTTTATTAGAAAACAGATTATATAGACTATTGCTCAATTGCTTAGCCTTTAAATCAGTAGTCATTATATTATTTCATACTGGGAATTATTTCATATCAGAAATAATTATCTCAGTTTAGAATCTTGTCCTGCAGAAACAGCTTTTTAAATAGGAAGAGGTTTTTTTCCTGTCATATATGATTGTTAGTGAAAAGTCAAATAAGTGAAAATGACTCGAGGTTAATAAAAGCACAGATATTTTGTAAATGTGTGGTACTTTTATGATATCTAGAGACTAATAATTTGAAAAAGGACTTCTACGTGAAAAGTAGACATGGTGAGTCCACATACAGCTGGATGCATACATAGATGAAGACTCAAGTCTGGATTTTAAAGGTGTCTTCTAGAAAACAATATTTTGCAATTGAGTACTCAGGTGAAGGAAAATAAAGCAGTTATCTGGGAACTTTTTCTTTTCATGTGTCACAGAATGAAGAGAATATCTCTGGGATGACAAGCTTCCGTGAAGTTCTGGAGAAAATGCTGGTAATTGTGGTGCTCCCCGTCAGAAACAGCCTGAGGAGAGAAAATGAGCTCTTCTCCTCCCACCTGGTCTCCAACACCTGCGGGTTGCTGGCCAGCATTGTCAGTGAACTGACCGCGTCTGCCCTGGGATCTGAGGTGAGGTTCTATTCTGATACTGGATAATGAGGACATGTTTCAACGCTCCACGTTGTTTCTTTTTTTTGTTTCTTCCCCATGTATTTTGGCTTCATAGAAACTAATTTTCGTCAAGAAAATAGTTTCAAGCTGGCTTGTCCCTTTTTTTTTTTAATTTTTATTCCCCACCCCCATTTCCTTACACCTCCTCTCTGCTCTTAGGCACTTCCTCCCTCTCAGCAGTTTACCCGGGTTGCTGCACTAATACAAAGTATACCGTTTCCCCTTAACTGCCTCATTGCACAACCCACCACCATGTCCTAGTGAAAGCAGAAATAGTTCTCATTGCTGGGTAATGGGAAGTAGAAGTAGGACTACTAATGATGAATGTGTGATGTGGAAAACGTGAAGAGGTGCAGACCTTAGCTCTGTACAGTTGGTTAACCGTAGACAAACATATGCGTAAAATGGGAATAGTAATAATTTTTATATTATTTATTATTATCTTTATGTTATTATACAGGTGTATCACAAAGGTTTTTTTTTTAATTACACAACAAANGTGTGGAAAACGTGAAGAGGTGCAGACCTTAGCTCTGTACAGTTGGTTAACCGTAGACAAACATATGTGTAAAATGGGAATAGTAATAATTTTTATATTATATATTATTATCTTTATGTTATTATACAGGTTAAAGAAACCTGTATCACAAAGGTTTTTTTTTTAATTACACAACAAAAAATTTATCATTCTAGTCATGTTTGTGTGCAGTTCAGTGGTATTAAGCGGAGTCACACTGTTGTACAGCCATTATTATCACAAAGTCTTTAAAGGATCAAATATTAATATGTTTGAGAAAACTACATTGCAACATCTTTAAAGTGCCCTTACATTTTTTTAAGTAATTATTTTTCACTATTTCATTGTCCTACTCACTGTTTTATAATTCATCTAAATGTTTTGACTGAATTTGGTGAACGTTTCTATTTTTTCTCTGAAAAAGTAGACAGTAGACATTGGTTTTATGTCATAATGTAAAGTACGTTGTATCATTCAAATGATTGTTTAATAACCATTATGTACTCAGTGACCCCAAGTCTCTGGTTTCTTGCCAAGGAACGTCTTTGCTCTATTTTAATTTTATAATTCTTAGTCTTTACTTTTTCTTACTCTCAGATTTATTTAAGAGTCTATTTTCACTTGATCCATTCAGTCTACACTCATTACTTATTCAGTGAGAGGCAAGTCTTTAGGATTTCTAAATGATTACACACATCTGAGCAGATTTCAGTATCTCACCTTGGTTAAGGTGATGAAGCCCTTATCAGAACATTTTAATTTTCCTTTTCACTTGTTCATTCAGCCTGTAATAAACTACCCTCCTAGACTAAGACCTTGGATGAAAGTTTATAGTGTGTTGGTCCCCAGAATACATTGATTCCTCAGAAATTTACTATCTAGTAATCAATCTCCTATGAACTTACTTTTTAAATAGGAAAGCCCAAAGTTTCAAGTGCCTAATTCACAACTTTGGGAGTTTCTAAAGGTCCTGACTTAGATATCCATACTTTTTTCTTTCTCAGAGGAGTTTGTAATGCTTGCTGGAATCTTAAACTTAAATTTTTTCCTCTTGTAGCTCTTCCAAACTTCTGCAGCCAACGTTGAGCAGAAATAGGCTCTATAATTAAAAAGATAGTTTTGAACCAAAAATAAGTGCTTTGATCCTCCCTAATCAAAGTCTGTCATTAATGATGTAGTACTTATGTGTATGTGTATTTTCCCATATTGACTACCAAGTTATTATGATATACATTAATGATATTCAGACTTATGATATACATTAGTGAGATTCAGACTTAAGGCATAGAACATTTTCTGCAATGGAGTCAGCTTGAAACTCACAGATAAGAGGAAGGACGGTCTGACTGAAAAGAGGAACCTCAGTCCACCTCTTTCTTGAATATTCATCTGTCCTAGAGTTCTGTGCAGCATAGTTTGAAAACTATTGGTCTGAAAAATATTGGTATCTCTTTGCAAAGTGAGTGATAATTTGTTCACGTGTTATGACTGTGATAACTTACAAGTTTATAGTTCTGACATTATAAATTAAGTGAAATGTATAATTTGACTAAAAAGACACTGTCAGATAATATTGATTTTTGAATTTAGAGTGATATAGTCTGATTTTATTCCTGGTTAATCTCTTAATGGAATATACCTTTAGAGAGGTTTAAACCCTCTTGTTAAAGGTAGGTTATTTTACTGAACTCCTTAGAAACTTTTGGGTGGTTTTGTTAAAGGCATGTTAGTAACACTTAGGTACAGACTACTGATATTTTTACTTTTGTCATTTACAGGTTGACGGCCTTAATTCTCTCCACTCTGTTAAAGCCAGTGCTAACCGATTCACAAAGACAAGTCAGGGGAGAAGTTGGAACACTGGGAATGGGTCCCCAGATGCCATCTGTTTTTCAGTAGACAAGCCTGGAATAGTTGTGGTCGGTTTTTCTGTCTATGGAGGAGGTGGAATTCATGAATATGAATTAGAGGTGTTGGTTGATGATGTAAGTACCACTCTTAGTATGTATTTGGGTGTGTGGGTTGTGTGTCAGGACATACATCATTATAATAGTGCAGTGGTCCAAATCCAAATAGTGCAGTTGAACAGATTAGTCATAGATGGGCAACGTTGGAGAAATTAAAAGGGAGCAATTCTTCTTGATTCTTTATGTACCATTTGGATCGCTCCTGCTTCATGTTTTCTGCACTTCCAGGGAAGATTTTTAAATGAAAATGAGAAATTATGTAACTAGGCCTCAGATTATAAATCTTGAGTAATTTTTTTTTTTTTTTTCACTGTTGTAATATTTCAGAAAACAAGAACAGTATTCAGACTGATATTATTACCCTTATCAGTGATTAAGCAGTTTTGTCAAGAGTACTAATGGATGATTAACAGTAAAGAGTGTTGTTGGTTGAATTAGCTTTAATCTTGCTGTATCCACTATAGATTTTTTAAAGCGCCTAAGTTTCATAAAGTTTTATTAAAATGAAACAAGTAGCTTGTAAATCATTTGCTATTAAATAAGTCTATCTGTATTTTGCTTCTCTTAAGCAATTAATTCAGTTATTTCCTTAAACTCTATAATTAGATATAGCATTCTGATGAAGAAGGGGAAATCATTTTAAGACAGATGAGAAAAGCCTGTGTATGATATAATTTGCAGATAGTTCAGGAAATAAATACAAATGAATAAAGGACCAAAAATTCTTTCTTTAGTATATATGGATGAATGCTAATGTATAATAATTTTATATGCAAGAAAATATACTGCTTAAAAACAGTAATTGATTGTAAGTCAAAATTGTTCATTTAATGATATGCGGGCTTTGTTTTGTTTTAATTAGAGTGAGCATGCAGGAGATTCAACTCATTCTCACAGATGGACATCTCTAGAATTAGTCAAAGGAACTTACACAACAGATGATTCACCCAGTGATATAGCTGAAATCAGACTTGACAAAGTTGTTCCTTTAAAGGTAACTTTAACAATGTGTTTAGTTTGTAAATGGAATGTATTATTATGAGTTTATGTAAAAGCAATGGTAAAAAGTTTTTGTGGTCCTTTAAATACAGTACTGACTGTATTCCTAATGTGTTACTGTATTGTATTCTACTTATTCAAAATGTTCTTAAAGTCTGACATAGCGGAAAGTAGTCATAGGTTTTGGAGTCCAATAAACCTAGCTTTCAGATACTTGCTTTTCCCAATATTAGCTCTGACATGTTGGACATGTCATCACTTGCCCACTCTGAGACTGATCTATAGGTTGGGAAGGATAATACCTCCATTGTAACATTGTTGAGATTAAATTAAGAAATGGAGGAGAGTACTTGCCTCAGTGTCTAGCACAATATAGAAATTCAATAAATATTAGTTCTTATTTTTTCTTCTCTTATTGTGCAAGAACTCATTTAAAGAACAAATGTTAACAAATAGTGTTAACTATTAAAGCTATTATTATTGTATATAACTTAATTGTCTAGCAGTAAATAACTATTAGGAAAACAAATTTTGCTTGATATTAAAGTAATAATCGAGTAATCCTGAATCCAACCATAATAATTTTCATTACACAGCTGAGTTTTGGATGAGGTAACTTAATTAGTTACTTCATCAGAAAGATATATGATACTCAAAAAACAAAAAACATCATTATGAAGTTTATGTCTTGGATTGTTAGGCACCAGTATCTATATCATACTTTTTTATACAAGTGAATCTTGTTTTGTCTTACAGATATTTTTTACCATGTTTACCTGTCTCTTTCTGTCTCTGAATGTCTCTCTTAAAATTATAATGAACTCATTATTGTATTTTTCCTATATTTAAAACAAGCTTAAAAGTTAAACTTAGCAAGGGAAAAATCTTAATGCATGTATTCAAAATCTTTTAATATGGTTAATATTCTTTACAGTGTGATTAAAAGCAGACACTAGAGTTACACTGTATTTAAATCCCACTTCCATCACTATTTACTAGTTGTGTGACTTTGGCAAATTATTTAACTTCTCTGTACCATAGATTCCTCATCTGTAAAATAGGGGTAATAATGGTACTTAACCTTATGAGGCCATTTTAAGGATTAATTTAAGTAAATCACAGAAAGTATTCTGTTAAATAATAAACATCAGTAAGTGTTAATTATTACCCTGCTTGACTTACTAAAAACTCATTTATCCAAATTGTGTATAAATATGACATTCTTTATACAGTTGGCCCTTGAACAATGTGGGAATTAGAGGTATTGACCCTTCTCACAGTGGAAAATCCAAGTATAAGTTACAGTCAACCCTTTTTCTACCTACCTCTGCTGGGTCTGCCAAAGTTATGGTTTTTCCAGTAGTCACGGACAGAAGTGAGAGTTGGGCCATAAAGAAGGCTGAGTGCCAAAGAATTGATGCTTTCAAACTGTGGTGCTGGAAAAGACTCTTGAGAGTCCCCTGGACAGCAAGGAGNGTTATGGTTTTTCCAGTAGTCACGGACAGAAGTGAGAGTTGGGCCATAAAGAAGGCTGAGTGCCAAGGAATCGATGCTTTCAAACTGTGGTGCTGGAAAAGACTCTTGAGAGTCCCCTGGACAGCAAGATCAAACCAGTTGATCCTAAAAGGAAATCAACCCTGCATATTATCATTGGAAGGACTGATGTTGAAGCTGAAGCTCCAATATTTTGGCCACCTGATGAGAAGAGCCGACTCATTGGAAAAGACCCTGATGCTGGGCAAGATGGAAGGCAGGAGGAGAAGGGCACAGCAGAGGATGNAGAATTGATGCTTTCAAACTGTGGTGCTGGAAAAGACTCTTGAGAGTCCCCTGGACAGCAAGGAGATCAAACCAGTTGATCCTAAAAGGAAATCAACCCTGAATATTATCATTGGAAGGACTGATGTTGAAGCTGAAGCTCCAATATTTTGGCCACCTGATGAGAAGAACCGACTCATTGGAAAAGACCCTGATGCTGGGCAAGATGGAAGGCAGGAGGAGAAGGGCACAGCAGAGGATGAGATGGTTGGATGGCATCATCGACTCGATGGACATGAATCTGAGCAAACCTCGAGAGAGGAAGAACAGGGGAGCCTGCTGCAGTCCATGGCGTTGCAGAGAGTCAGACACAGCTTAGAAACTGAACAAAACAAAAATGCTGGTTATACATATTTTGATTCAGCCAACCTTGGGTCGTGTAGTACTGTAGTATGTATTGTTGAAGAATATTCTGTGTACCAGACCCATGCAGTTCACACCCATGATGCTCAAAGGCCAAGTGTATTTGCCCAGTTTACTACCAGAGTTCATTTTATATTAATATATCCTTGTACCTTGTAAATAAGCATAAACATGCTTTTATCGTGAAGGAAAATGTTAAATACGCTGTGCGCCTGAGGAACTATGGAAGCCGCACAGCCAATGGAGATGGAGGCATGACCACGGTTCAGTGCCCGGATGGCGTGACGTTCACATTCAGTACATGCAGCTTGAGTAGTAACGGCACGAACCAAACCAGAGGACAGATTCCCCAGATACTCTACTACAGGTAGGTGTGTGTGGAGATCAAGGAGCTAACTACTCGGCAGCAGCAGAACGGGTGCGTCTTACTACCAAGGTACAAGAAGCCAAATGGGCAGTGAAAATTAAATCACACAGTGTATCTTCCTTGCACGTGCTGATTTGTACAAAAAGGTCTCATTTTAATGTATAAATTCAGTGTTTACTTTAAAATGTTCTTTGTCATTATTTCCTTAATGTGTTTGAAATGTTTAAGTACAGGGTATGTATGCTTTTTGTTGGCCCTTTCATAGTTTTGTGGTCTGCGATTGTGGCCAAATTTTAATGGAATTTATTTATTTTAGATGCCAAAAGTTAATGAGGAAATCCACTCTGCCAAAGTGCTGTTGTTACCTTGATCCAGCTATCCTTTCTGCAGAGTGTTTTGGTGTCTGTGAATCTAGTCCTTGCAGCCCTAGAGTATATAATAATGTATTTCTAATAATATGTTTTTAACAAAAAACATTCCTTATGTAAAGAGTGAAAAACAGAATTACAATAATTTTGAGTTTAAAAAAACTTTTAAATACACATTTCTCACTGAATCTACGTTTTTCTTTTAACAACTTAGCTGGAACCATAGGTAGTAGTTAGCAGCATTTACCACATTTGTCCTCCATCTGACTTGACAGCAAATCACTGAAGTTACCCATAGGTTTCAGAAGCTTACTGCTTCCTTTTTCCTTCACAGTCAATCTGGGGACGCTGCCTTGGCAGTTAGGACACTTCTGTGCTAACTGCTTTCTGTCCTGAGGACCTGCTTTCTTTCTCTGTGTAAAATAGAATAGAAATAGTAGGTACAAATAGCTCTATAGTGGCATGTTGCTGCTGACACACAAAAGCTTTCTAGTCCTTTCACCGTAATGAAAACCCTTTCTGTTACATAGCCTTACAACAAACAGTACATTTTTCTCTCTGTCAGAGTGTAGACTAGAAACCACATCAGGCGCTAAAGATAAAAAAGATGGAGAGTCCCTTAAAAGCATCTGCTATCCAGAATTTATACGTTATACAAAATGCAATGTTTATATTTTGATATTTTCCACAAAGATTTAAGTATCCTTAGCTTTCATTTTTAGTTAATTAAGTCTTAAAAGATTAAAATCACTTAACTGTGAAAGCCGTGTTATTCTGATGTCTGCCGAGTCTGCGTCTCTAGCTCCTAGCTCCTCTGAGCCCTGGAGTGAATATCCAGGCTCCTCTGAACTTCTGGGTGATGGTAAGGGAGACGGGGACTAGAGGTCCTGTGTCCTGAGCACTCCCTTTCTGCCCTATGGTGCTCTGAGTGCTCGCCCTGTGTCAGTTAAGCCAGTCCTTGCAGGAACTCCATGGGGTGCGCAATTTCCTTTACAGATGAGGGGCCTGAGGCCCGGAGTGACTCAGTGACTTGCTGCAGTCACACTTTCAGTAAGCTATGGTCCTGGGATTTGTAGCCGGGAGACTGGACCGCAGGTGACCTACCTTTAACCACCGTACCACACACACATCCTCTCTGAGGCTGGCTAACAGGCATCTTGGTGAAACTCCCCCCCATCCATAGGTCCCCATCCAGTTCTCCTCCCCATCCACAGGTATAGCAGACACCTGGGGGCCATTCTTGATGTCTATCTTACCCTCACACTTTGCATCAGTAAGTCTTGGCCCAAATCTGACCTTTTCTCCCACTCCTATCATTAACATCGAGCCCAAGCCGTCTCCACCCCGACTTGAGGAACCACCTGGATGACTGGATTCGAGAGGAACTAGCCTCTAAACCAGTCTCTCTCTTTTCACTGAGCTCTCGTACACTCGGTCCTACACCGTGCAGCCAGAGTGACCTCAGCGAAATATAAATCCTGCCAAGCTTTTAGCTGAGCCCTTGCTCACCTTCCCCTCATAGCTTCCCTTTCCCATTCCAGGATGAAATGTAAGGTCTTTACTCATGTGACCTGACTCTTGTTTACCTTACGCACCTGTCACCTTTCCCTCTGTCTCCTTTCATTCTAGTCACACTTGTCCTCATTCTAATCCTTGATCTCACCCATCTTGTTCCTGTCTGAACCTTCATCTTACTGTTCTTTTGGCCTGACTACTCTTCTCCCAGTTCCTCCAGGTTTTTCTTTTTCTTTTTTTTTTTTTTTTTAGAAAACACAGTTCAGGCCTTTGCTTAAGCAAATGGTGGTTCTGTCATGATATTGTTTACTTAAACAATAAACTAAAATAACTTTAAGCTCTTATGTGGCTTTTTCTTTGAAGCCCTATTGTGCCTTGAAACCATATAGTTATACATTTGCTGTTTTTTAACTTAAATTTTTGAGCTTGGGATCCACATGTGATCCCTAGGGCTAGATCATGTTTTACCCAGCATGTAAAATTATGTCGTGTCACTCGTGTTACAGGAGTGAATTTGATGGAGATTTACAATCCCAGCTTCTCAGTAAAGCCAACGAAGAAGACAAAAACTGCAGCAGAGCTCTCTCTGTGGTAAGCAGTGTTGTTCGAGCTGCAAAAGACCTCTTGCACAGAGCTCTCGCTGTGGACGGTAAGATTTTTTTTTTTTTTACTTCCTTAATAGTGATATTTTAGATTCTTTATTCTCCAACTTCTGTGCAGAGTTACTAAAGAAGAGCTACCTTGTAAAATCCCAGAGTGACCCCTTATGGGTCTGCACATATACATACATTCATTTTGGATCAGCCATGCTCTCCACGCACTAATGCAAAATTTGTTAGAATGTTCCAAAGCAGTTACTTTTTTACACTGTAGTTTCCTGAGTTAGCCCCTTAAGAAGGAAAACTCTTAATTGAGTCTTTGCTTCTTTTAGTAGTTTAAAATACAATTTTTTGTTTTCCGCTTTAGACCTGGTTTTCTTTCTGTAATAGCATCACCATGCATCCAGAGGTCTGGGCAACCCCAAACGTCTTTCCAGATTCACTTATCTAAATTGAGTTTTACGAGCTCTTCCCCTGGAAACTCTCCCGTTTCTGTTCTCTGTCTGTTCTCCCGTAGTTCAGGCTGCCGTGGTTCAAGCACACGTCTTCTTTTCCATGGGCGGATAACATCCTAGTAATCTCCCTGCCACGTTTTCCCCACTGCCACACGGTAGCAGAGTTAAATTTACAAAAACCTTACTGTTCACTATAACACTTGTTCCCAAATGTAGTTGCATGTCAAAATCACGTGAGAAACTTGCTGAAAATAAAGAATATTTGGTCTTTCCAAACCAGTAGCTTAGGCTGGACAAGGAAATTATATTTTTTACCTCAGTGCCCAGCCTGTTCTGATGCTACAGCAAGTGTAGAAAAAAATATCTAGAAATAATTGACTCTTAATAGAGAGGTCTTCAACTTATCTTCCTAGCACCAGTCTCATGGAAAAATAAAATTTCCATCAGCAAAGTGCTTTCCGTGGGAAACACAGAAGGCAATGTAGCTAATAACAGCAAACCTTTTTGGAGTATTTACTATGTGTGCAGGCATTCTTTAAGCATTTTACAGGTGTTAACTCACTGAATCATCACATCTGATGAGGGAAGTATGTTATCCTCCATTACAGTTGAGTAAACTGCACACAAAGATTATGTTGTTTGCCTGGCTTCAGACGTGTAGCTGTGTATGGCACCAAAAGTATTGGTTTAACATCATGACTGTAACCCTGAGGTCTAATTCCGGTTCTGTCATCTTACAGATGTATGATTTTGGATAAGGTACTTAAACACTAGGTACCTTGGTTTCCACTTCTAAACAAGGGGTGTTAATAAAGAACCTTATTGTAAGGACTAATGGAGATAATATGTGTAGAGCCCTTAGAATAGTGCCAGGTCCTTGATAAGTACTTGGTCAATGTCAACTGTAATTTTATTCAAGAAACTAGAATATAGGTTTAGTACAGTTGTATACATGTTACAGTGAAATTGCTTTCTAACTGTAGTTCTAATGCCTTTTTTAGCTGATGACATTCCAGAACTGCTGAGCTCCTCCAGTCTGTTTTCCATGCTGCTTCCCCTTATTATAGCCTACATAGGACCAGTAGCTGCTGCTATTCCTAAGGTGTGTGACTCAATTCTCTAACTTTGAATCTTTTTTTTGTAAATGTAATTTTATTTAGACTTTGTGTTTTTCCTTTAAAAATAATCTTTCAGGCACCTGGGTTACAGGTAACAAGTAGATAGACATGTAAATGGTAGAAGTTATTAGTTAAACAACTAACTCTCTGATCTTAGTTTTGCTTATTGTTTTGTGATAGTATTACTTTGTAGTAGTGTTGCTTATTGGCTTTACATTTGAAGAATTTGGAAATAAGAAATACATTTTAGAATATGGTATGTAAGGAAAGCTTAAGTTAAGTAAGACCTTTAAAATTTATAATGCTGATGCCAAACCTCCGTTTTGTATAAAAATAGCAATGTAAAAAGGTTGTTAAATTGTAAAATATTCAAGACATGGAAGAAATGATAAACTGCTGATCCTTTGGCATAATAAATTTTGAGTAAAATTGCAGATCACAGAAAGGCAGAAGGGTTTAAAAATATAAACTTGGTTATATTCATGTGACACCTAAGACTTTTAAGCTAAATCTTTTTTTCCCATAGTACAAATTTCTCTTTGAGTGAAAATGTAACTAGAAGAAACTCTAAATGGAAATTCTTAATAATAAGGATAATCAACAATTATAGTAACTGATAACTTTAAAGCAACTTTCACACTTACTGTCTCACTTAATCATTCTTTTTTATACTAGGTGGCTGTAGAAGTCTTTGGACTTGTCCAACAGTTACTTCCTTCAGTTGCCATTCTGAATCAGAAGTATGCACCCCCCGCCTTCAATCCTAATCAGTCAACAGATAGTACCACAGGAAATCAACCTGAGCAAGGCCTGTCTGCCTGCACGACCTCTAATCACTATGCTGTCATAGAGAGCGAGCACCCCTATAAGCCTGCATGTGTCATGCACTACAAGGTGGGCACTGATTCCTAGGAACACTTTAAACTTAAAACCTAATTTGATGTTCTCTATTGATATCATAAAGGATACTTAGCCTCTGTTCAAAAGTGTAACTTCTATGCATAGAGAATCAGCAGGTGGTTAGCACTGTCAATCACACAAAAGGGTTTAAGACAGAATTTTTACTGTTTTAAATAGTATACTTTTATGGGGTTTATGAAAGTTATTTTCATATCTTTTTGTAAGTACAAGGCTGTGTGTGATGCTCAACTGCATATTGTATATCACAATAGTGGATATAAGCATTGACTTAAAAAAAAAAAAATCACATATCTGGGGACATTCCTGGTGGTCCAGTCATTGAGACTTCGCCTTCCAGCGCAGGGTTGCAGGTTCCATACCAGGTCCGGGAGCTAGGATCCCACATGCATCAGAGTTAAAAAAAAAAAAAGGGCATTGACAAACAGAAGGAATACTGTAACAAATTCAATAAAAGCTTTAAAAAATAATAAATGAAAATCAATTTTTTTGGACTGATATTGTTTGTACCACAGCCTGATCTCTGAAAATTTATATACCCAGTGCAGGACTTATAATACTACACACAATGTTAAAATGTACATATAAAATATATATAATGTTTTTATAGAGTACTCAAAATCCTATTCCTTGCTTTCTAAATTGTATCATTTAAATTAAGGGAAAGAAAGAGAATTTGCCCACTTAATTTAATTCTAAGTTTACGTTTTGGTACTCAATCACTCAGTCATGTCCAATTCTTTGTCACCCCAAGGACTATAACCTGCCAGGCTCCTCTGCCCATGGAATTTTCCAGGCAAAAACACGAGTGGGTTGCCATTTCTTACTCCAGGGGACCTTCCCAACCCAGGGATTGAACCCACGTCTCTTGCATCTCCTGCATTGGCAGGTGTATTCTTTACCATTTGTAAAATATTCAGCTCTTTGTTGTAGGATATGGTAAACAAATGAAAAGATGCACCAGTATAGTTTAGCCCATTTGTGCATCATCCCAGTTACCAGTTATCAACTATTGGTCAAGCTCTTATTTACTCCCCACTCTTTTTGTCCCTTCTCATATTGTATTAAGGGCTTCTCAGGTGGTTCATTGGTAAAATATCTGCCTGACAATGCAGGAGATGTGGGTTTGATCCCTGGGTCAGGAAGATCTCAAGGAGGAAATGGCAACCCACTCCAGAATTCTTGCCTGGGAAATCCCATGTACAGAGGACCACAGTCCATTGGGTTGCAAAAGAGTCACACGTGACTTAGTGACTCAACAGCAACAATATAGTTTTAAAGCATATTCATGGATGTTTTTGTATCTCTAAAAATGTAAGGACCTATAAAAAACAATGTCTTTGTCACTCTTTAAAAAAACTAATAATTCCTTCATGTTGTTGTATATGTACATTTTAAAATATTTGAATTAGAATCCAAATGAGATTCATACATTATGATTGGTTGTGTCTCTTAAGTCTCTTTTAATCTATTGTTCCCCCTCCATCTCTCTGTTTTTTGTTTCCTTGAATTTTATTTAAGAAATTGGGCTGTGTGTTTTTGATAGACTCCTCCTGAGTCCTTTAGACACACCCGCTGTAGTCGTTCATAGCATCCTCACTGTCTGGTGTAAGGTGCTACAGGCTCTGGTATAAGACGATGTAGGAGGCTTACACATTTCTGCCTCAAATCTGAAACCTGCCATTTTTTCAAAGTGCCATGGTTTGAACATTTGCCATTTTTTCCCATCAGTGTTGATAGAATTTTTTTAAACGCAGACTGGGCTTCCCTGGTGGCTCAGCAGTAAAGAATCTTCCAGCAGTGCAGGCGCCTCAGGAGATGCAGGTTCAATCCCTGGATCAGGAAGATCCCCTGGAGAAGGAAATGGCAACCCACTCCAGTGTTCTTGCTGGGAGAAACCCAGGGACAGAGAAGCCTGGTGGGCTACAGTTCATGGGGTCACAGAGAGTCTGACACAACTGAAGTGACTTAGCACGCACGCACAGGATCCTCTCAGATTCAGACATGGATTTAGTTGTTAGGCCACTTCTGTCTTTTTAATCTGAAATAGTTCCTCAGCCTCTCTTCATCTTTTATGATATTGGCGTTTTTGAAGAACACAGTCAGTGGTTTATTTGTATCTCATTGATTGTTTTTTAATGATTAGACTCAGGTTGTGCATTTTGGATGGCAGCTTGTCATGTTCTCCTCGGTGTATCCCATCAGGAAGTACTTAGTCATTTGATTAAGGTGACAGTTCCACCAAAAAAAGGCTCTTCTGTTTCCTTTGAAAATGCCTATGGATAAATATCCATGGGTTAGAGACTGTGTGAAAAATACTGTCTTTCAACAAATTTTAGCACCTTTGGTTATTCTAGGGCTTCCCTGGTGGCTCAGACAGTAAAGCTATCTGTAATGTAGGTCTGTGTATCTCTGTCTGTCTGTAATGTGGGTGACCTGGGTTTGATCCCTGGATTGGGAAGATCCCTGGAGAAGGAAATGGCAGCCCACTCCAGTACCCTTGCCTGGAAAATCCCATGGACAGAGAAGCCGGGTGGGCTACTGCCCATGGGGTCGCAAAGAGTCGGACACGACTGAGTGACTTCACTTTCACTTTGGTTATTCTTACCCAACTCATTAACTGCTGTGGTGGCTGCAGGATGGTAGCTTTCTAATTCTAGTTTTCCTCCCAGCTGGTGCTCTGTTGTAAAGGAGAGTTTCCCACCCCTTCTACTTTAAAAAGTGTGTTCATTTATATATTTATTTCATGTGTTTATACCAGTGTGTACTCAGAGATTCTCTTTTTGCTCAGTGTTACAGTCTTTTGCTGTCATTCAGTTTGATGCTCAAATTTCAGATGATTTGGTGAGGGGAATTCTGTTCAAACTAGATTCTGTGTCCTCTTTCTGTGTTTTCATCAGTTTTTGAGCACTTCTTACTAATTCCACTCAAAACTGCTGTGGTATTTTCTTCATACCATTTTCGTTTATGTATGCCACTAAAAAATTAAAAATGCTACTTAAACAGTTTCTTTGCAATGTTTTTGATATTAACCCTACTGGCATTAATATAATCAAAGCACTTTATTCAGAAGTTGTTTGGAGTAGTTCATTATATATATATGTGTAGGTGACTATATGATTCGTTTAATGTAAAGTTAGTCTTGTTTATTTGTACTTATTTTTTATGAGTTTTTCCCCTGACTCACTTGACTTAATATTAGTTTTAAACTATGTGAAATACTAATATAGCTACAGAAATAAAATTATGTAAAGCATCATACTCAGAATTAAGTCCTTTGCCTTCTCTTCTTCTGCCTTACTCCAGTAAGTATCATGGTTTATCCTTACTGCATTCTTTTTTGGAAAAAAAATCAGAAAGATTGATTTAGATGTAGTCTTATTTTCCTTTTTTTGTTTAAAAAAATAGCACACTATATATACTACTTTGTACTTTGCCTTTTAAAAGCAACACTGTGTGTAAAAATCTCTCCATATCCATTTACAGAGATCATCCTCATTCCTTTTTACGACTTCATAGTGCTCCACTGTTGTTAAGATGTATCATAGTCTTTGAGCCAGTCTGGTGTGTGAGCATCTGGGGTGTTTTCTTTTTTTTTTTTTTGCAGTGAATAAACTGTGCATGTGGTTGGGGTTTTTAGGTTTGTTTTTGTTTCCATATTGTTAGAAGCATATCTTCAGACTAAACTTCTAGAAGTAGGATTGCTGGTTTAAGCAAAGACTGAGGAGCTGCTTGGTATATCTGGAATTGCTGATTCAGACGGTGAATGCATATGTAGTTTTGCTAGATGTTGACAGTTTCCTTCCATTGAAGTTATGGCTTTTT
The DNA here is from genome assembly GCA_006410875.1 of Neotragus pygmaeus. Classification (NCBI taxonomy): domain Eukaryota; kingdom Metazoa; phylum Chordata; class Mammalia; order Artiodactyla; family Bovidae; genus Neotragus; species Neotragus pygmaeus. Next base: position 516,402 of record SJYV01046975.1, read on the forward strand.
GTGTCTCACCAACAATATATGGGAACACTTATTTTCTCATGGCCTCCCCACAGGAGTATGTGTTTAAATCTGGAAGCTTTTCCCAATATAATGCAAAGAATGTTGGGAAAATGGTGCCTCAGTTTAGTTTTAATTTACATTTATGTTACTGTGAACTAAGTTGAGCTTTTTATTTAAGGATTATAAAAAATCCTTTACTAAATATAGTATAAAGTAAATTTTTTTAGATTAATATCATACTTGGGAAATTTCTTAAGGTTTATGTCATGTCCTACAACCAGTTCATAGTTTACTTCTTGACATGGTTCTGCTTAACTGTAATTTGACTACAATTACAGAATTCCTTCTGCTATGATGATGACAGTAACTTTAAAATGGCCTTAAAAATACATGTAATTATATGCCATCATAAACTCCTGCATACAGTAAAATTTTAGGATAGAAGACTATAAAAATCAAGGCTTTTATCAAGTGTGTAAGTGTGTGTGTTTATATTCTCATAGTATTTGAAGTTGCAAAGTTTTTTTGGTTAACGAGAAGAAGCATTTGTATTAGGTACTATGAATGATAGATAACCTAAAAGTGACTAAATCCTTACATTTTAATGATTTATTCATTTCCATCAATGTATCTTTATATTTTACCCATCCAATTACATTTTCAGTTACTTACCTATATTTCTTAAATGCATACTGACTCAAATGGAAAATTTATTATTTAAATAAACTCTTCCACAGGAAAATCAGATAGCTTATTTTTTTTTCAGAAATTAAGCAGTTTTGTAATTGTTTTTTTAATGATATCAGTATGCCCTTAAACACAATGCAGTATCAACCACATATTAGATAGAAAACAATAGATATTACAACGGGAGAGCAGAGACAATTGATACTAACCATTAATACCTTGGTTTCTGATCATTTAATTCTTAAAAATTTACAGTATTAATTCCTTACTTAACATTAATGTTACAGTAAGTTGAAGGCATCGTCTTTCCAGTATGATGTCCTGTTTCTAAACTAGACCAGAAGCTGAAACCTGATTCTTCTTATGCGAGTGGCCTCTTGTCTGTTGACTTCAGGTGACATTCCCAGAGTGTGTGCGGTGGATGGCACTTGAGTTTGACCCTCAGTGTGGCACTGCACAGTCGGAAGACGTCCTCCGTTTGTTGATCCCCATTAGAACTGTTCAGAATTCAGGATATGGACCAAAGCTGACAGCTGTTCATGAAAATCTGAATTCCTGGATAGAACTAAAGAAATTTTCAGGGTCTTCTGGCTGGCCTACTATGGTTTTAGTGTTGCCAGGTAAGTTTCTTTTTTTTTTTGGTCTTATTTTGTATTTAGTTGTAAAATAAATGCATTTGTGAGAATTATGTTTAGTAAAGATACACTATTGAAAATGTTTATTTAATTTTCAGAAGCATGTCTTCAAGACCTACTCTGTATCTAGATTGCAGTTGATTAGTGAAGAAGACTCTCTGGGCACTGGGCATAACATGACCAAGGTTTAGAAAAGAGACTGGTCTGAGGATCTTGTGAGAAAAGATTAGCCTGTGCAAAGAAAGTGTGTCAGTCACTCAGTTGTGTGTGACTCTTTGAGACCCCATAGACTGTAGCCCTCCAGGCTCCTCTGTCCATGGGGTTCTTCAGGGAAGAGTACTGGAGTGGGTTGCCATGTCCTCTCTGGGGGATCATCCCGACCCAGGGACCGAATCCAGGTCTCCTGCAATGCAGGCAGATTCTTTACTGTCTGAGCCGCCAGGGAAGCTTGACCAAAGCAGAGAGTTAATACTGAGGCCAACTATAGAAAAAGTTGGATTAGGTGTTTATTTTCCCAGTAAGTGTTGAATTTTAAAAAGTTGTTGAGGACTTCTTTGTTTCAAGAGAGCTAGTGACCCATGGAGCTCACTAGTTATGTAAAGCTTTGTTTTCAAGCTTGAAGAGTATTTGTGGCCAGGTTGGTGCCACAGATTTGTTATTGTAGTCTGTTGTTTTTTTAACCATTTAACCATAAGTTAAGTGATCTTGTGATCTTGCAAACTGTTTTTTTTTAACCACTTAACCGTAAGTTAAATGATCTTGTGATCTTGCAAGCTGTTTTTTTAACCACTTAATCATAAGTTAAGTGATCCTGTGATCTTGCAAACTGAGAGCCAGTTCGAATTCAGAAACTTCTTTCTTCTGATCTATCCTGCCGTGTTTGTTTGTGAAGAGATCAAAGCCAGATTCCAGCTTAGAAAAAAGGCTAATCCAGGTCACCTCAGTTGGAGAAGGAAATGGCAACCCATTCCAGTATTCTTGCTATGAAAATCCCATGGACAGAAGTCCGTGGAGGTCACAAAAGTTGGACATGACTGAGCTACTTACACATGGAGGTCCTTAAGTAATTGACAGATAATTGACAATGATTGCTCATGTAACTTACTTAGGACATGTGATTAAGGAGAATTAAATCATAAAGAAAAATAACAACCTGGTATGGTTTTATTATTTCTTGTGTTGTTTTTAGCACAGTTTTGTTCAAGTAAATGTAAAAACCCCAAAACCGAAAACATTATTTAGGGCACGTGTGTTCAAGTCATGTCTGACTCTTTTGTGACCCCATGGACTGTAGTCCAACAGGCTTCTCCGTCCATGGGATTTTCCAGGCAAGAATACTGGAGTGGGTTGCCATTTCCTTCTCCAGGAGATCTTCCCTACCCAGGGATGGAATCCGCGTCTCTTATAGCTCCTGCATTGGCAGAGGAATTCTTTAGCACTGCGCCACCCAGGAAGCCTGATTTATATTGCTACCTATCTTGAGATGGATAAAAGTAAGGAGATTTTAATAAAGTTGGTTCAGATTTTGAACTCAGTGTTAGTTTTTTTTCTTAGGGAATGAGGCCCTTTTTTCATTGGAGACTGCATCAGATTATGTGAAAGATGACAAAGCTTCTTTCTATGGTTTCAAATGTTTTGCAATTGGATATGAATTTAGCCCTGGACCTGATGAGGTGAGAATGAATTATCTTCTTATTCTGTTAAGGAAGATTGTGTTTCTAAGGACTACTGTTGACTTGGATTGTGTTTGCTGTATATATTCAAGAAGCCTGAAATTTTATTTTAAGCTAGGGTGTATAATTATTTTGTAGTTTAATTTTGTACGAATTAATTGTGTCTGGTATTGCTATTTTTAATATGTGGAGAGATCAGAGTCTGTGCAGCATGACCCAGCCTTTAAAGACATAGTATAATCATGCCTGTTCCAAACCTGGTTGGTGACTGTACCTTTCTGAGTGATTTTTTTTTTTAATGAAAATTTTATTCATTATTTTCTTTTTCTTTTTTTTTTTTTTAAACTTTATTTTACTTTACAATACTACATTGGTTTTGCCATACATCAACATGAATCTGCCACGGGTGCTAACTTCACAATGGCACTAACTTAATATCTGTTGTAAAGATTTCAAGTAGTACTGTTTTAAAAAAAAGTTAAGGTGAAATAGTGATCATGTTCCATCAAAGTAATAAACGAAAAATCCTTTGGACTATGAGCTGTTGGTCTAAAACTTTTTGGTCTGAAACAGTATAACCAGTGTGAGACATAATACTGAATTTCTTACACTCTTAATTAACCATTAGCTGCTAACACATGCTTTCTTTTCGTTTCAAACATTGTGCTGGAATGCAAGTCACATTTTTTTGATAATCCACATCATCTCTCAAAAATTCTTTTGGACTCTGTGGGAGAGGCAGGGGGTGGGATGATTTGGGAGAATGGCATTGAAACATGTATAATATCATATATGAAACAAATCGACAGTCCAGGTTCAATGCACGATACAGGATGCTTGGGGCTGGTGCACTGGGATGACCCAGAGGGATGGTACAGGGAGAGAGGTTGGAGGGGGGTTCAGGATGGGGAACACATGTACACCCATGGAGGATTCATGTTGATGTATGGCAAAACCAATACAATATTGTAAAGTAATTAACCTCCAATTAAAAAAAAAACAAAAAACTCCATGAAAAGTATGAAAAGGCAAAAAGATATGACATTGAAAGATGAACCCCC
>SJYV01046975.1:528061-595389 GCA_006410875.1 Neotragus pygmaeus
TTTTTTTTTTTTTAATATAAATCTATTTATTTTACTTGGAGGTTAATTACTTTACAATATTGTATTGGTTTTGCCATACATCAACATGAATCCACCACAGGTATACACGTGTATATAGTAGTGATTTGAAATTTATAGGCACACTTCATTGTCTACTTTGTCAAAAATGAGGTCTTTTAACATTGTGAGGTTGAGTGATAAAGTTTACATCAAGGAAAGTAGATGATACCTCATTAGAAATATTCAAAGATATATTTACAATGCTAATATTATTCAAATTCTTATAGAAGCAACTTGAGTCTCCATGCAATTATGCAAACCACTTTCTACCTACTTAGGCTGATTGATGTTCACATATAGAAAGTAGGTTGATTTTTCTATATGTGGGGACTCTGAAGATTCGGAGAGAAGGAAAAATATCATTTGATATTCTCTCATATAACATTACTCAGAGTACTTGAGTAATTTAAAGTTAGCATATATTTCATGCATTTTATGTCCAATTTAATTCTTTTGTGATACCTAATGATGCCTGGTAGTCACAGTTTTAATATTCCGCAGGTTTCTTAGTTTTGTTTTCTTAGCAAATTTGTGTGTATGTGTATGCATAGACCTGTTTTTCAGTCTTAGTAAATACTAAATATTTACTTAATACACCGTTAATAATTAATAATTAATATTTACTTAATACACCCTTAAATGGGTGTCAGAAGCTTCATTTCATTCTTAAGCTTGACATTTAAGTTTCCTATACAGAATGGAATTGAGGCCTTTAAAATAACACTGTCGTGGTATATATGTTGTATTTAATTCTCCTGAGATACTTATCTTTTTCACTTTAAAAATGGTAATTCCTAACTCTGTGCTCAAGCATTGGGCATGTTTGGTCATTTATTCCACCATAAAAACTATTATTTTGTCTCTTCTATGCCTTGAAGCTTACTGTCTTAGAGCTGCAATTTGATGCTCATCAATTTAGTTAGATTTTTAGCATACTTTAGTTTTTTAACTTTATTTGGCAGAACTTTTTTGCCTTCAGAATAGTCTTTGAGGATAAGATGACTTAGATTATTGTAGATGTGTGTATTTTTGTATGTATATATATGTATATACATACATACATATATAATGGTACTCAGTCTATAAAATTATACAGTATGAAAACTATGTTTAAATGGTGAGAAATTGAGACTTTGAGGAAATTAATATTTTCATGCATGTTCATATCCTTAGATTAAGTTTTCCTGTATTTTCAAAAGAAACTATGATGTATATTTTATTTTTAAACTTCAGTTTTCTGTTTGGTGCTTTTTTGATACTTGATAAATGCAGTATTGTTAGGACACCACGTTTTAAAAATTGCCTTACAATAAACCAGTGTACACTAAGAATTTTCTACAAATGTAGAACAAAGCAAAAGAAGTGTCAAATTTGAATCCACATATAATTAACATATACAAATTGTATTGGCAATTTGTTACCATGGTTAGCAGTTACATCACTTTAAGGTATCTCAAGCTATTTCAAGTTAGCATGAGGACATACTAACTCATGCTATCAGACTGAGTAAGTTTAAACACTGAAATAAATACAGAATTTTTGAAATTGTCAGTCACCACATTGCTTCTTTATTCCTAACTCAATCTGCATTACTTACAATGTTTTTCACACTGCTTTTAATATTAGAAAAAAATTATGCTAAAAAATAGAATATGCTAAAAAACATGGATATTGTTTTAGTCCAAAAGTCTGTACCACTATTCTCTGAAAAGGAGAAAAACCTCTGAGCAAATACTCCACAAATTCTTATATACATGGATGAACCAATAAGGACACCTTTTCACCCCCAAAATGGCATTTCAGAATGCTTTGCAATATGTATCCACTTCACCTAAAGAGAAAGTACCCTGTCTGCTATCTATTTTTAAATGTGGAGGGAGCTTTGGTTTTTGTTTTTTGTTTTACATTTATCTGTAGTCACATTAATAGAAACGTTTTTTCCCTGGCTTTTATATGTCTTAGATTTCTGTGTTAGCAGAGGTGTATGTATATGGATATGTATCTATATCTGTCCATATACGTATATACGTGAGGAAGATATAGAACTGGAGAATATGAAATAAATTCTCATTATGTAAAATGGCTTACAGTTGGTTGGGAATTTTGTTGTTCATAACTTTCATTAACATTTTTAATGTCCTCTTTTTTTGTATTTATATAAGCAGTAAAATTGTGTAATTGCTAGTTTCTGAAACGATTTTCAGTTCAGATCAAGTAAATATATTTAATAGAATGATATATCTATATAGATGTATATCATTTTAATTGTCATGAAAACATTTTATGAAAATGTTGTTTTTTCTGGGACCATGTTGCTGTGAATTGGTTGTTCCCACAGAATATTTTTAGACTGTATGTAGAGATTCTAAATGCTCTGTGCATTTCCTAAACTTTTGAGATGGAGAAAACTAAGTCTACTTTTTAATAAAAATTCAGATTGTTTTTTTTTCTCTATGTTTTTCTTACCAAATTTGCTAACAACTTTCAGTAACATTTCCAAGTGATTTGTTTTCCCCACTTATAGAAGAGAGCAAAAGTGAAAAAATGAATTAGACTTTTTTTACTTTCTTATTTTTTTGGTACTTAAAGTAATAACAAGTTCACATATACTAATTACATGTGCTTATTATTCGTAGTACTAATTACACTATCTATACAATCTGTATTCTTCACATTGTCTTTATAAACAGCAGACTTTTTTTTTTATCATAAAACAAATCTGGCTTTACTGGAACAGATATGTCAGTCATTTAAAGGAGTTTTAAGTTGTCCTTCTTGCACTGTCTTAAGCTTGATATCAATGTCTGACTCTTAATTGTAGCAAATGGCATGACACACTATATCCATGGAGAGCTTTTGACAAAAACTTACGTATGAGAATTTTTTTGCTGTGTGGTTTACTCAGGTGGCTTCAGTTTCCCTGTAGTGAAATAATATTCTGGTGCTGGTGCTGGCGTACAGAACGTTGTTACTCCTGTGAATGCGTCTTCTGCAGATCATCTCCTGTTCCCTTTCTTTGTTGATATTTTTCTTTCTTAAACTTTGTCACTCAGAATATCTTTAATGCTAGCCCAGGAGTCAGGGATTTGGACGTATTTGCATGGACTTCCAAAGCTTTTTTCCCCCAGGTGAGTTAACTGTAAGGAACAGTCATACATTGTGCCCGTATTTTAGCATGTATAACAGACTTTACATTATATCTTTGAAGCCTGTGCTTAAGATTATTTTTTTTTTCTGAAAACAATCTACATACAAAATACTGCAATTAAGTTTCCCCATAAACCCTTTCCTTCTATTTCTACCAAAGACTGCATTATTCAACTTTTACTTGACGTCAGATTTGCTATATTATATTTAATTTTATGACTACTTCTCCAGCAATTATATACAAGTCTAGCTTTTTCACACCTTGCTTATTAAGTGGGAGAATTTCAACCCCATGGCTATTCTGTTTTTTCCCTAGCCTTGCTCAATGCTGTTTTGAATATTCATATGAGAATAGGATGGAATTGCAAGGAGCAAAAAATAACATTGTAGTTCATCAGTTTCATATGATGGTGCCCGGGCCTTAAATCTCTGTATTAAATAAAACGTGAATTTTAGAATTGCTTGAGAATAATAGACATAGTTCTGTGATTTTAGGTCTATCAGTTCTTTTTATACTGTTCAGTATTTTTAAAAAGGATAAAATTTGCTGTATATTTATTAATTTATATATTTCGTTAATAAAATATTAAATATTTCAATACAGTCTTCCTATGTTGTCATTCAGTAAAGAACTTGCAGTTATTATTAGTTTTTGCCCAGACTTTTCCCTCACTGATACCCTGAGAGGTCAAATGAGAAATATTATCAAAACTTAATTAAATGCTCAAGATGTATCATAAAGACCAATGAAGTCTTTTTTTCACTAAATCTATTACTGTTTGCTTAGTTTTTACATCATACCATGGAATTTTTAAAACATCAGTTGTACATATGACTAAACTATGAAATAGCTGTGTTTGCTACAACTAAATGATATATTTGCTAAAATTAATTATTCACTTCTAGACATTTTAAATATTTACTGAAAACCTTGTGAATAAAATAGGCCAATTAAAGTTTAAACCTTACTCTTGGTTTTATTTTGAGTACTGTCTTTGTATTCTTATAGGTGTGCACATGTATAAACTTTTATACATATTCAAAAATAGGTAAATAAATGCATATTTTATTTTAGATTTAAAATTTTTCAAATAGTTAAAATTCTCATTTTCATGAAATTGTCAATGGATAACTGAGTGTTGGATTAATATGATACAAAATTATAGAAAATGTAAGTAAATATTGTCCATTCCTTGTATTTGTGTAAGTCAAAATTGATGATTGTTTATCACCACAATGAGATTTGTAAGATATTATATGAAAGTTAATAATGGATTGAAAATTTTTCCAGACCAATCCTATATTGAAGTCAAAGGTACAGAGAATTTTTGAATCTACATTTTTTAACCTTATGATTTTATTTTTAATTTCTACTACATAATGTGCATCTATACATCTTTTAGAATGATACTACTCTTAGGGATAGAGCTATTCAGTCATATTTTATCTTGCATAATATATTAGTAGATTTTTAAATTTTACCCTATTTATAACATAACTAAATATCAATTTAATTTTAACCAAGTTTTTGAATAAGTGTTCCATTATGATCATTTTTTACTGTATTTGAATAAAGCAATTTGTAGAACCTGTATCACTGTGTTTAAAAGTGCAGTTTCAGGACTTCCCTGGTGGTGCACTGGCTAAGAGTCCTCGCTCCCAATACAGGGGCTTGGGTTCGATCCCTGGACAGGGCACTAGATCCCACATAACCACAGCTGAAAGATCCCACGTGCCTCCAACTGAGACCTGGTGTGGCCACATAAATAAATACAAAAAAATGTTTTAAAGTGCAATTTAGATGTGTTTTAAAGAAGTAATAATAACAATGAAAGAACTTCCAGTGTGGAACTTTTGTTTACATCTAGTTGGGAAAAAGATGTTCCCATATTTTGGGAAGGTTGTTATTTATCTTTGTTGTATGTATATAGAAAGTAATTTCATCATGGCATTTAAATTCAACAAATAGTTTAAGGCATGTTCTTTTCATTCATTTTAGAAGTGATTCTGATATCCAGATACATTATATTTGTATAAACTGCTTTTTTAATGTTAATCTTTCCTCTCTACTAAAACATGATCATCTTTTTCTGTTAATAGCATTAATATATCACTGTCTAATAATAGTCTAGCAAATCAACGAGACTTTTATTTGTGCTATATTAAGAAAAGGTGAGTTATTAAGCTCTTATAAGTACTCTTATTCATAACTAGTTAAAATCGAGTGGTTTTATTTCTTGCACATTTTTCATCATTGTTATCTCTGTTTATAGCTAAGTCTGCAGAATTTTTATACCTGTTTTCCATTTGTTAATAGTTATTACAAACAAAAATGGAAGAAAATGAATATTTAGACTTTTTAACCCATACCAACAGGCAGCAATGCAATAATAATGATTCCGAATTCTTCAGTTGTGGTTCATATAGTAAATTATTTTCATTTCTCCTATTAAATATTTCTCTGACAGATAGACATTAAATCAAGTACTACCATGTTCCTCAAATTAGAGGGGACAGGAGCTAAAGTTCAGCTGCTCTCCTGGTATAATTTTCTTCTCCAGCTCTATTTTAAAACATTATTCAGAATTGAATAACAGAAAGATTCTTGAATGTAGAGTTAACAAACACTTCAGTTATTTCTGTATATGTGTTCTTTTTCTTAGTTGCTGTATTATGAACTTGCTTTAAAAGCTATTAAAAAGAGTATGTTGAAAGTGATAATAGATGGTATTTTGTTTACTTTCTTTTTCCTGTTCAAATTTTCAGGAACCTAAAACTAATACTGATGACTTTTTCAAAGACATAAACTCCTGCTGCCCACAGGAAGCCACAATGCAAGAACAAGATATGCCGTTCTTGCGAGGAGGGCCAGGCATGTACAAGGTAGTGAAGACGGGACCTTCCGGTCACAACATCAGAAGCTGCCCTAACCTTAGAGGTATCCCAATTGGAATGTTAGTTCTGGGAAACAAAGTCAAAGCAGTGGGAGAGGTATGGATTCTTGTAGCTTCATGACTTCTAAGACATTCATTCTTAATATAATAATACAACCAAAGCATCTCTTTCTTCCAGAGGTTGTCATTTCCATCCCAGGTTTTTAAATGTTAATGTTCTTTATCTTTACTTGTGTTGAAAATACTAATGTGATTTTTCTGTGCTTTTTAAAAATAATTTTATTCTCATAATTATTCTTGTGAAAGCGGCGTAGCAAAATGATTTGTACTGTTTATAAATGTTCGGTATTTGCACATATCTTTCTGTTATTACAAATGTGTACTATACTGTCATGGATGAACAGCACTTTAAAATATTTGCTATGAATCAGCATGGAGATGTGTTTAAAGGGTTCCATTTCTTTGTTCCCATTCGTGTGTCTCACTGAAGTCCTGAGCAAATAACATTCCTCTTTAGTCCACTCTGGCATTTGCCTCAGCTGACGATGTAGTGTGTCATGCTATTTCTCAGTGTCAGGGTCACTTTCAAGTTGCATTATAGGCACTACCTACCTAAATAATAGAAAGTATGCTATGTTAGGACATTTTACGTGCCAAACAAAGAGCCATGTGTTTTGGGGTACCATTTAAATTTATGTATGAATTATCCTGTGCCTTAAAAACATAACTGTTTTTACTGAAGTCATCAGTGAGCATTATTTTACGAGACTGTTTATTGATTTCTGTCTTACCTCAGGCTGTGGTCTTAATTTCAGAAACTAACTTGATGTTAGAGAGTTACTGGAATAATTGCTCAAACTTTTTGCTGGGTTTTCGGCCTGAGTGCTCTGAAAGAATCAAGCCAATCAATCATGCCTTTTGTTATGTACTAGGTAACCAATTCTGAAGGTACATGGGTGCAGCTGGATAAGAACAGCATGGTAGAGTTCTGTGAGAGTGATGAAGGAGAGGCATGGTCCTTAGCTAGAGACAGAGGCGGAAACCAGTACCTCCGACATGAAGATGGCAAGTTGGCTTAAATTTGTGATTTATTCCGATTTACCTTTGCAACCAGAAATTTAAAATGTACTGTATTTCTTTTGTTGTAAAGAGCTTTTATGTGTGTTTATTTTTGACATAAAATCAAAGCTGAGGGTTTAAACATCTTGCAAGTATTGAACTTCCTGTGTGAAATACCTAGATGCTAAATGAATTCACATAAAAGAAGAGAATCAAAAGGAAATGTGAAACATAGGAATTGGTCTTGTAAAACTTGCTTTCTTATTTCATTAATAAAATCAGAATTTTATTAAATTTTATTAAATCATAATTGAAATGATAATTCTTTTGTTCCTGTTGAGGACTAAACGTTTTACTCTTTCTACCACTAAATGGAAGTTCAGTTTTCAAGCCGCCAATCATTGTACTTCTCCTAGGCAATTTCATCCTGTTGAATTCTCTGTTAGTTAAAGGAGCATTGAATATATGCATAGCTTCTTTTGAGGGTTTCCTATTTTGTTATTAGAATTTCAGCTTTAAACTTTATTTTGCTGTTTTTCAACAATGATCTCATTTAATAAGAGATTTTCCATTTTGTCCTCTCTTCATTCTCCTAGTGGCCAAACCTTGTTCAGACCATGTCATCATTTGAAAGTGAAAGTGAAGTCACTCAGTCGTGTCTAACTCTTTGTGACTCCATGGACTGTAGCCTACCACGCTCCTCTGTCCATGGGATTTTCCAGGCAAGAGTAGTGGAGTGGGGTGCTATTTCCTTCTCCAGAGGATCTTTCCAACCTGGGGATTGAACCTGGGTCTCCCACGTTGTAGGCAGATGTTTTACCATCTGAGCCACCAGGGAAGTCATGTCATCGTTTAGGTGAAGCTTTAACTGCTCCTGACGGAGTAAAAGATTAACTCTGATCCTAAAGATCCCAATTCACTGCTAGAACAAAACTGACATTACCTAGAAGTTAATTTTTATTTCTTCATCTTCAGATTGTGCATCCCTCGTGGTCAGCCACAGATTCTTTATCTTTGTATTCCTAGTGCTCAAACAGTTTGGCACATACTCATTGTTCACTAAGTTTTCTAAATACAAATTGAGTCACAAAAGTATTATCAAAAGAAGACTCCTCTACCAACTCTCAATATTTATAGATAGGGTCAGACAGTTAAAAGAACATGCATTTTTTAATCCAGAAAAGTATAAATTTATAATAATCATTATCCAAGAGGTAATATGGCCATAGTATAGATAGATTCAAGGCAAGTTTGGAATTTGTATGGATAACGGAGTACGTTTAGATTTATTAACATGGTACATTAAACATTCTCCCGTTTTCCTCACAACATGCCTTTGAGACATGTAATAACATGTAATCTTCATTTTACAATTAAAGAAACTAAAGTTCATAGAATTTATAATGACTTGTTATACCACTGGATACCGGGCAGATGAAAGGCTTGAGCCAGAATCTTCATTCATATTTCAAATGCTGTGCTCATTATACCACACTGCATCAGTTATCCACTGAACATGATTTGAGAACCTGCTTCTTTTCCCTTGTCTTTACAGACACATTTTTCTTATTCAAGGATGATATCATCATAAAATAATGTTCTGAGAGAGTAGAACTGTTCTTCATTATGTTTTGAAAAGTAGACGACTTCATTTCGTGTAAATCAGACATTTTACAAACTAACTTTAGTAGTTATATACTTACTATATATATATTAATAACACATTTATTACATATCCATCAGTCTTTAAACATTTCTATTATACAGGGATATTGAGATACAAATGAAAATACCCTAAAGTAAGATCAGCTGTTTGTAAACATAATTAAATAATCTGAGACTGGTTTAAGTGACTGTCAGAGCCTTTGTAGCTTAGTAATCATTTTAGCTTTTAACACCAAGGCCTCCATAGTGGCTTACAGGTAAAGGCTCCACCTGTGACACAGGAGACGTGGGTTCGATCCCTGGGTTGGGAAGATCCCCTGGAGAAGGAAGTGGCAACCCACTCCAGTCTTCTTGCCTGGGAAATACAATGGACAGAGGAGCCTGAGCTACAGCCCATCATGCTGCAAAAGAGTCGGGTATAGCTTAGTGACTAAACAACAAACAACAACAATCATTTTAACTAGCAGTGAGCATAAATTCTAACAGTGGGCTCTGGAACTGCACTGCCAGGGTACTATTGCCAGCTCTGTAGCTTTTCATTTGTATGACTTTGGCCAGATTACCTGGTATCTCTGTGCCTCTGTTTTCTCATTTACAAAATGAAGATAATTTATAAGTTGAATATGAAAGCTAAGTAAACGAATAACAAAGCTGGCAGATGTTAAGTTAGCTTTTATTGTTAAAATGTAAGATGCTTTCCATACTAAGGAGTAAGTTTTAATATGGGAAGTTCTATTCCCATCTATTTAGAAAGTAAAAGTTCTTTCTGTATAAAATCCTTCTTAAATCAGGATGTTGTTTCTGCTAAAGTATATATTCAACCCTAAAAGAGATGTTAAGAGAAATTTATATTTCTCTGTAATTGCTTAGTGATGAATCTTAATATTTTGACATAAAATCTGGGGTAATAGGACAGAAATAAAAAGCTCGTGCCTTAAAGTCACTAAGGTTAGTTTGATGTGTTACTCAAGTAGCCTGCTCCTTGGTATTAGTATGTAACTGAATTCAGTATGGAAATAAGATTTGTCACTGTAGTAGTGTAGTCATATAGAGCAGCATAAGTAAAACAAAACCTTTCCTCTTTGTAAAAATCTTTTGTAGGTCTCTGATGTCTGTAGATAAAGCTATTAGGCAAAGATACTGTTGTGGTCAAAACACACATACTTGGTACTTAGACTTTCTCAGTCTAGAGGGTGAGAGCAGAGCTGTCTTTTCCATTCAGATTGTTGTTCGTGGGTAAATTTCAGAAGAAATATTTTGCTACTGAAACACCTCATACTGAAGAGTTTTGCCTAAGAGAAGTGCTAGGATTAGTTTCTTGAAATAAAAAGCCTAGACATGCTGGTAAAGAGTTAGACCATGCAGTACCACCAGTACAGGAGAATTCTGACCTACGGGTAGGAAGAAAGCATTGCCACTTGCTTCTAATTCCATTTTCAGTTTAAAGGGATATAAATTTTAAAATATATTTTAAACCATCAGTTATTCATAATGCTGTTTCAGTGGAATAAATTCTATTTTCTCTTTTCTACCATTCATTTGATAGATTTTACTTTGCCTTTTATTAGTTACATTGTGTTAATAAAAGTGCTTATAAAACCAGGTTTATCATCCTTCCATTTCAGGAACATATCTTTTGTATAATGAGTAAAAATAAGTACAGAGTTAAATTTTCCATAATTTTCACATTGAGAACTTAAAATATTTTATAAGTGAAAATTTTTTTTGATACCATATACTTAGATATTTTGAAGATACTTTTCTATTTGAATATTGGTATAGAAGATATTTTAATTTCTGATTTATGGGACAGCTGTTTTTATTTTATAAAATATCCTTGTATAAGTTTGTTACAAATATAAGTTCCTGGTCCAGAAATATTAGTGTACATTCAATGATATATCCTGCCACAATAAAAGCAAATTGACTCCATAATAGCATATTCCATTTCTAAATATAATAGTGGATTTGATAGATGAAAACAAAGCTTTGTCGTGCACTTTGTCAGTGTCAGTGACCTAACTGGTAGACTTATTATCAAATCTAAATGTGAGGTTATTTTGAAATTTACTCATCATAAAAATCTTTCTTGCCATTTTCTCTTTATTCTATAGAGAATAGCATATAAGAAACTAATTTTATAGATGTTCCTTTTATTGTAGAACAAGTTCTTCTGGATCAAAATTCTCAAACTCCTCCTCCAAGCCCTTTCTCAGTACAAGCTTTTAATAAAGGGGCAAGTTGCAGTGCCCAAGGATTTGATTATGGACTGGGAAATAATAAAGGTAGGTGTTTAAAAGTGAATTTCTTACTTACCTAACAACTGTAATATTTTTATTACCTTCTCTTACCAATTATTGTTACTGTTCACCCACAGAACTTTTTTAAAGTTTGTTACTAGAAAACTAACAAAATGCTTATGAAGGTATTCTTTTTTTAAATTAATTTATTTTTTATTGAAGGATAATTTTTTTTTACAGAATTTAGCTGTTTTCTGTCAAACGTCAACATGAATCAGCCATAGGTATATGAAAGTATTATTTTAACAAGTTTTGTTTTTATCCATTTTAGCTTAAGTTTATAGTTCTTATTTACTTGTTCCCATTTTATAGACACTCATTTTGAATTTACATCATTAAGATTCTATGTCACTGTATCTGGTAGAATTTTTTTTAATCATCCACTTGCTATTGAATGTTAATGAGCAAAAAAAAAAAGCTTTCCACAATGATCTGTTTAAAATCAAAATATTTTGAGTAATATTTTTAAGTAATATTATACATGAGCTTTATCAAATATGTGTGATTTTGAATGTAATCAGTTATCTTAGTTAATTTTGAATTACATGAAATGATATCTTTGGGTTTGATTTTATAATGAAACCAAAATTGTTAGAAGTAAAACAAAACCCCTAAGCCATATAAATATTAAAAGTATACAGTTTGTTTTGGTAGCTTTAACAGAAGAGACCAGAATCATGGACAGTCCAAGTAATAATTACTTTGGAATAATTTATGCTTGAATATCATCTGTAATTCCATTTGTATGTAAATTTGAACACAGTGTTTCTTATGAACCTGATCCTAACTCATAGCTTCAAAATCAGCGACGCTGTCGGCAGGTGGCATTCAACTGGACAATAGGAAGGAGAAGATAGTCTCCATGGAAATACACTTAACTTTGATTGGGAGCTTGTGTACACCTGTGGTGGATTCATATCGATGTATGGCAAAGCCAATAGAGTATTGTAAAGTAAAATTAAAAAAATTAATTAATTAATTTAAAAAAATGGTATTTAAACTAATTCATAGGATTTGATTTCCAGAAACAAAGACAGTTGTCTTAATACCTGACTTGAAGAGAAAGTGAGATAGTGAAATAGTCAGTGAAATACAAAATACATCATTATGGAGGAAATAATTCAAAATAAAATCATTTTCTATTTGATACTTGTATTGCTTTCCACAATGTATTTTTATGAAGGAAGCCTCAGCTACAAGATTTCTTTTTGGCTCTTCCTCCTGTACTGGGTTGCTCTATCCTAGAGGCTTAGGTACTGTCTGCTCACTCATTTCTGGTAGCTCAGATTTCAGCTAACTTAAACTAGATCTTCATGCTTAAGTAGGGTAAGCGCTTTGTGGTGTTTGCTTCATGTCCCTTTCCTTCTACCACTGCCAATCCTTAAATTAAAATATCAATGTTTACTTACCACATATACCTGTATAGTAATCTGTTCAAAGCCATGTTTAATTCAGATTGTATGCTTTAAGTCTCTAATATGTCCAAATTGTACTGGTGGCTGTCACATTAAATCAGTCTTTAAAACATAGTTTGATAAAGCATCTTGAGAATAAAAATCAACTTTTAAGAGACACAGACATTTCTGAGAACATTTAGTCTTCTTTTTTTCTTGAAAACATTTGTTATTAAATAAAAATAGTGTATTACTTTTTAAAAGTGACTTTGCTAATATTGTTCAGAAATAGCATGGACTTGTTAATAGACTTGAAAGGTTCTTAGATGGAGCAAAGAAATATTAAGAAATTTTGATCTGATTATATATCTATATAACCTCTATTTTTATCTTGCCTTTAGTAGTAGTTCTCATTTTCTTTAACTCTTGAAGTACCCAAGGTCAAGCAATTGTTTTTGAAAAAATTCTTTTCCCTTAAAACAATTTTATAAAATTCATCATCTCTAAAATCTTTCCTGTAATCTGCAGCATTAAATTTTTTTTTAAAGTAAAGACATGTAACTTTTGTTCACAGTTCTACTTCTTGTTGGTATTTCATTTACAGTTTTACTTATGAAACTTTATTATGTCGAGAGAATATGGCTAGGAAAGTGCTGTTTTCCAGTTTCTGCCTCAGCTAGTCTGGATATGTTTATTGTTCTCCCCTCTTCTTTAATGTCAATTAAACCTTTGAATATATATATTCTCATAAATAAGGAGCTATCATCCATCCAATTATATCGTTTCATTTTTTTTTTATTTTTGTATTTAATTTGAAGAAATTTCAGAATTCATGTTTGAGGTACTGTTTAAATAAGGTAGATTATATTCCTTTTTATCTTATAGGTCTGACAGATTTTTATATTGTCTATCTGAGCAAAAGAGTTCATGCTTTTAAAAATGTATAATTTCTTTGGCAATAGCAACTTTAAAAAAGAAAATATAAATTTAGTAATTTATAACTCTAAATATTACTAAGTTAATAGCATACTTTGCCTCCCTTCAATCCTACATTAAATTATTCATATTATTTGCATATTTTCTGCATGAAGTATACTACATATGAGACAGTGATGATAACACTGTCAGATACTGCATAGAAGATGACATTAACTTAGGTTTTCATTTATATTTGTATGATACAAATCAGCTTATCATAGTTACTTCATTGACTCTGTATGTTCTCCTACTACTGCTAGATGTAAATAAATTTAAATGGATTTGTTTTATAGGTGGGCTATTATGTAAAATCTGTTGGAGTGCTTCTATTATTAAAACAACACACAGCATTCAGTCCCTAATTTGAGGATAATGATCACCAACTTCTTCAAGAGTTCTGAATTGGCATTGTTTTATGTAGTGTTTGACTATCTGAGTGTCGTAAAGCACCATTTACTTTGCCATTTTGGATGTTAATTAATAACGAGTTGTAGTCTTCACTGTTTTGCCCACTGCAGGTGACCAACTGAGTGCCATATTGAATTCCATTCAGTCACGACCCAATCTCCCAGCTCCTTCCATCTTTGATCAAGCTGCAAAACCTCCCTCTTCCCTAGTCCACAGCCCATTTGTGTTCGGACAGCCCCTTTCCTTCCAGCAGCCTCAGCTTCAGAGTAAGTCTTGTCAGCCTTACCTGCCTCATCAAACCATTTCTGAAGCTTTGTTCTGAGTTGTTTATCAGTTGCTAATTATTTATCAACTCATCTAGCTGGTTTTATTTAAAAAGGATGTTATCCTTTCCCATGTTTTTGAAGCACTTAAGGTATTCCGACCTACGACATACCTCAGCTAAGACATTTATTTGTAATCACATTTTTTATTAAGTGTGGTTATTAAAACATTACTATTATTTTTGTTCTAATTCCAAAATAAGAAAATCATACTATAAAATATATAAAGAAAACATTTGATTTATATTTTTTGTAAAATGCATGACTCTGTTAAGCATCAGTTCTAGGGATAACTTTTGTTGATTTACATTGGAGTTTTGTTACTTAGCAATGCCCCAAGAGAATGAACCTATTCACTTTACCAGTGGGTGGAGGAGAGGCAGAACTGGGCAGGTTTGTTTGTTTCTTTCAAGTGAATTTGGTGTCTCTGAAATGACTAGCAACTTGGGTTTCCAGATTATCTCAAATTGTCTCTTTTCTTGCTTATTGTTGTTGTTGTTCTTAATATATTAAACTGGTCATTTGATTCCAGTTCAGCCTTCTAGGCAAAAGGCCCTTCATCCGTGATATAAATAGTAATTCATACTGATCTGGAAAATAGAACCAAACAAACTGCACTTACACTAGCCAAGTCTTCTTTTTTCTTAATAAGCTGCTGAGGCTTCCCCATAAATGTCTCAAAACTCCTAATATGACACCAATACGCTCTTCTTAGCTGTCAGCTCACATATTGACTATATAGTATGTAAAACACAGTCACAGAATTGAGACTCTCAGCTTGTAGAGTCATCTATCCGAGTTCAAGTGCATGACCTCTTTGCTTTACTTTAAGGAAGTACATTCACACTTAGATCTAAATTATTTTCTACAAAAATACCTTCATAACTATTATTGGGATTACTTAAGAGAATTCCAGTTTGTTTAGTTTTTGTTAGGAGCCAGGTAGTGTATCATTAGCAAATGGTATTATTCATTGTGATATTATTATCTATCTTAGGAAAATAATATCCTGGAGTATAAGATTTTCTAGGTTTGCGCTAAGCATTATTAGGCAAGTTCAATTAATTAGCTTGTAAATATAAGTAGTATCAATTTCTAGCTAATTATCTCCATTCATATATAATATTCACTTTACTGTCTTTTAAAAGAAGAATTTCAAGGAAACATAATAGTGTCATGTGTGTGAAATAGTGTTTTTCTTCCTTGATAAATATTATGGTGAAGACTTAGTTTACCCATTTAATGGAGCAACAAACATTTTACATTCAGATGTACCCAGGCTGTAGGAAGTCTTAAAGGTAAGGACAAGGAAATAAAAAGGAAAAAATTGTAACCAGGCAGGAAATCCATATTAAATATAAAATTTTAAAAGAGAAGTTACCCTGATAATGTCATAGTGGCAGCAGACAAGAGAACTAAGGGCCTATTTGTTCCTCCTCAAGGGTCATTGCAACTCATTTCAAAAACTTGTCTAAAAAAAGTATAATTGCTGTTTTTATTTTACCAATTATTTAATAAAATATTGTGAAACAAAATGTAAAGAAAATCAGATTTGTCTTTTTTAAAGGACAGTAGGTTCCTAACTGACATTGTGTCAGTGTAATCTTGTCCACAGTCTGTCAGAGTGTTATTAGTACGACCCTTTCCTTTACCACCATATTGGAGCACATTTGAAATCATGGCATAGAAATGTCTCAGAATTACCTGTTTTCTGAATCGTTTCTTGTGTGTGCTCCCGTGATATAAACTTCTTATCCTCAGCAGAATATCACTAAAGCTTGATTACCAGATTCCAGAAACCAGAAGTTTTAACCTTTAAAACTAAGTGAAGTCGCTCAGTCGTGTCCGACTCTTTGTGACCCCATGGACTGCAGCCTACCAAGCTCCTCTGTCCATGGGATTTTCCAGGCAATAGTAACTGGAGTGGATTGCCATTTCCTTCTCCAAGGGATCTTCCTGACCCAGGGATCGAACCCGGGTCTCCTGCATTGTAGACAGACGCTTTACCATCTGAACCACCAAGGAAGTCCTTTAAAACTAAAGACACAACTAAAAACAAGCGTGGAATCTAAAAATAGTTTAATGTTTTATAAGTACATTAAAATTGTAGTAATCTCATCATATTGGGAAAATTGAATGTGGCAGAATTAAAATTCCATAAGATACTCTTTCCTGAATTCCACTGCTATCCATCCCACCAGTTTTTCATATTGCTTCAGAAAATGGCTTATTCATACTGAACTTCCCTTTACTAATTATTAGTAAAATAAGCATCATTTTTGTCTTATCCTTTTGTGTTTCTAAAATAAAATATTATGTATAGAAGACCGTATTTACTAATTTTTGCTTATGCTGATTAGTCACCACTGTGTACTAAATACTGTCCTTGAGCATTGTAGTATATTCTCATTTGAGATGATATCTTTATCTTACAGGTAAAGAAATGGAGGCTTAAAAAGGATAAGTGATAAGCCCTTATCATATATATATATCACATATAGTAAATGGTAGAGTCAGAAGATGAGGCCAGTTCTCCTGACTACAAAGGCCATGTTTTTATATATCTAGCTTTGCCTATTAATAAATAATGAAAAAAAATCTGTTCTACAATATATATTTAAATTTCTGTTTCCATTTAGTTCTAACATCTAGGATATTAGCTTTGTTTGTATTGGTTATTTTCCCCTTCATAGTTTAAGACTGTAGCATGATTTGAAAGGAAAAGATTTTTCAAATACCGTAACTCGAGTTCCCAGTTAAGTAGATGGGCTCTAGGAGGACATAATATAAACCTCCTCACCTGTCAGCTTTATGAGCATTTTTGTCAATATTTCTTTAGGTTTTATTCCCCCAGACATAGGGTTTTTTTTAATTAATCTTTGGAATTGAAAATAATCTGGCACATTATATTAATTTGGTTATTTTTTAAATTAGCAAAATTATTTTGCACATGCACACATCCATATGTACATACAAATTATTTCATCTGTTATTCTGATGAAATGGAATAATTACAGGAATAAAACTCACAAAATTTCCTTGTCTTACCATATTTATATGTATGCAAAGGCATGAGAGAGGTGTGTATATAAACTTTTCCTTTGCTATTCTACCATTTACTTTTTTATTTCAAAATTATTTAAGTAGACTTTAGAATTGTAGGTAATTTGGCAGTAAGTTTCTAATGGACTGAGGTGGGAAATTGCCCCCTTTTCTTGAAAAGGAATTGAATTGAAAAGAAAAGGAATTGCCCATTTTCTTCTAAGAATATTGCATTCTTAATTTTCATTATCTTTCCTCATGTCTTTTGAAAGCATCGTTTTATTTATCCCATTGCGTCTGACACTATCTCACACATCACAAGCATTCAGAGAGTATTTATTGATTGTGAATGCCTAAGATGATCACTTCTGCAGTGTGAACCTTGAGTTTGAGATGCTGTGTTTCTTGTTATCTTATGATCAATATTCCAGAATTTATTCATAATACATCTTCAAAATAGAGAAGGAATATTTCTTTAGTAATTAAATCCAGCTTTAATGTTGTGACGTCTAATAATTCTGAGTTTATAATGATGGAATTTTACATAAAATAATCCAATCGAAAAACTTTTTCACAGGACTATGTTTAACATACATATTTTCTAGCTGTTGTCCAAGAGGCTAAATAATTTGCTTTTTTGTAGTAAAAATGTCAAATAGAGCATTAAGACAGTTTACCATTTTGTCAGAGATTTTAAACATACAACATCTAATACAGTTATCATACTTTAAGCTCAGCTGTGAGAGTTCTGTGTTAATTTGCAACAAGACTTTTTCTTTTATACTCATTTATCACACTCTCAAGTGAGACAGAAATTTTGCTAAATGTGAATAGAGTCCGCCTGAGTATCTACATGCATACTGATTAGTGTTTGAATATACTACCATTTACTAAAGCACTGTTATTTACTTATCTAGCCTCCAATGATGTAGTGATGGAAAGACTTTAAGCTCAGATTTCCTCTCCAGCCACTCATTAGCTTTAGTTAGGTTACTTCACATTTCTAGAGCCCTTTTTAACTCATCCATAAAATGCAGTGCCTGATGAGCATTATCTGGTGATATGTTGCCTTTCGATGCAAACATTCAGCATCTCTCACAGCCCAAGGCAGAGTGGGGAAAAATCACCATCTCATACAGGGCATTCTGTTCTCTGTGGAGTGAGTGTCAGGATGGGATTTGGAAAGGTACAAAGGAGGTTTTTTAGCTACTGCTCCACACACTTTCATAGCTTAACTTCATTATTTGCTTTGAGATTAATTCTTCATATGGTAACACTGTAACCAGATATTCATATTAAAGGCAGATTTGTTTCTGAGTCTCAGACTTCATCTTTATCCTGGACTGCAGTCCCAGCCTAGAATCTATCCACTTGTTTCCTTGCCCGCTGTGAGCTGTGGCATGGATGGAACACCTGACTTAGGACAGAGACCTGTGTTTTAATCTCTCTCCTCCCTCCAGTTAGTTTTGTGACACTAAGCTGATTTCTAAGATCCTTGACCTCTTTATAATTTTTGTCAAAAAAAATTAAAGGATGATATCAATAGATTTTATAAAATCAAATAAGCTCAATAAAACGTTTCGTGCTTGAGCCTATAGCATCTGTCACACAGGGGCCAATATATATTTCAGTTGTACTCTAAAAGTCTCTAGCCTCCCCACACATCCTTGTCATTTCAGTCCTGGGCCAGAATTATTTTCATTCTGTCACCGTCTTCTTGGTGGTAGCAAAGTCTGCACCCGTGTTCCTCTTCTTCAGCCCTGATGAAGTTCATTCTAGAAGCTTAAACCCCAGAGAACGCTGCTATTCTTTATAGGACAGTGTGCCTTAGTGCATCTTTTTGCTTTCTCCTGACAAGATCTGACCTTCTGTCTTTCCTCTTGCTCCCGTCTCTGTCTTGGCTACTAAGTTTATTCTACACTTCATTCCCATTTTTCTTCAGATGGGTCATTTATTCTTCCATCATCTATTTACCTGCGTTTGTTAAGTATCTACTCTATGCTAGGCTATAGGGAACAATAAGGTAGAGAAAATATCATCACTAATCTTTTGGAATACTGTCAAAGGCAGCCATGTTTTTTTTTAATGACATTATTTTTTAAGTCTGCAGGAACAAATATTCACAGGATGCATTGGAAACATAGGAGAAAAGCTGCCTACTCTGCCAGAAAAGGTTAGAGAGGCCAGAGCTACTGTTGCATAGCAAACCACCCCAAAACTTCCTGACTTAAAATGAGCACTATTTAGCTCACAGTTCTGTGGGTTGGCAGAGAAGGCTGGGCTCAGCTGGATAGGTGTTGGGACCCTGCCTGGGATTCTTCATGCATCCGTGGGTCAGCCAGGTATTTTTGCCTCGGGGGTTAGCTGGCCATTGGCTGGCGTGAAAAGGATGATTAGGCCAAGTGTTTTTTGTCAGTCAGTGGGTTAACCTGTGTTTATCTGCCTGGACATTGCAGGATTCTGAGAAAGAAAAAGTGTTCACAGTCTTTTGAGATTCACACTGACACAGCATCACATCTGCCGTCCTCTGGTGGTCAGAGCAGTGCACTTACATTCAGGAATGGAGAAATAGACTTTGCTCTTTGATTAGAGTTGCTCGCTGCAAAGGGGCGTGGATCAGGGTGGGATCACCGTATTCTCAGATGATTCCAGTGGAGATACCTAGTAGAGATTGACACATGACCCTGTGTTTCAGGGGAACTGTCTGGGCTGGACATGTAAGTTAGGAGTTTGTTTGGCTTATAGCAGAATAATTTGAGAATTGTTATATACACTTAAAGCCCTGAGGGTGGATTAAAGCAACAAGAAAGTGTGTGTAGGGAGAAAAGAAAGGATCCCTGAAGACTGAACCCTGGGAGCATTTCAGTGTTCTGACATGGGAAAGAGGAGAAATCAGCGAGAGAGACTGAGAAGGGACCACAGAGACAGGAAAACCAAGCCAGGTGAAGAAAAGTATTTCAGGGAACAGTGATCATCTGTATCAGATGTGGTGATGTGTCCGGTAAAGTGAGGACTGAGCACCGTGGATTTAGCACCGTGAGGTCACTGATAATAAGAGCAGCTCCAGTGGGGTGAGCTGCCAGAGCTTGATGGAGTAGCTTCAAGATAAAGAGGGGAATGTGAAATTGAACATAGTTATTATAGATAAATCTGTCATGTTTTACTGTAAAGGGAAGGAAAAAATAAAGTGAAACCAAGATAGAGGACGTGAGATCTGGTGAGGTTTTTGTTTGGTTTGGTTTTTAAGCGGGGGAAAAGGTAACATTAAGGTGGTTTTTTTATTGAGAGGATCCAATAGAGAGGGATTTAGCACGAAGTGGAAATGTTGGCCAAGTAGGAGCAGAAATAGTTCATCCATCAGAACAGGAGAGAAAAGAATACATAGTGTTAGCAGCATGAGACTCTTTTCCATTTGTTTTTTGTCTTGTTTTAAACCATCATCAGCTCAGAATTAGCATGGGGAGAGAGCGTTGGTGGTCTGAGGAAAGAGGAGAAATAGCAATAGCTAGCACACGGCAGTCCTTTACTACATAACAGGCACCATTTTAAGCACTTCGAAAGAATAAGCTCATTTGGTTATGTTCAAAAACATGATTCACGTAAGAAACTCATGCATGGGTAGATTAGAGTGTTAGTGTCCTGAAGGCATTGTCTTACACTAGAGAGGGTGGGGACACCTCATGAAGGTCTTATAAGCCATTCTCAGTAGTTTAGACTTAATACTGTGTAAAATGAGTAAAGAGTAGGAAACAGATGAAGGATTATATAATTCTGCAGAATTTTAAATAAAAAGAATGATGTGATCAGTTTTACATTTGTGAAAATATTATGAGAAGGGTTCTGGAGAAAGAGAGAGTGTTAGAAGCAAAAATTCCAGAGAAGAGCTGAGTAGGGCTTAAACTAAGGTAAATTACAATGGGAAAATAGAAGGAACATGTTTAGAAACATGTAGGCAGTGAAATTGTACAGGAAGTGCTAAAGATAGTTGAAGGAGCCAGTCTAGAATGATGTCCAGTTTTCTTTTGTTTTGGAAGATTATATGCTTACCTGATACCAATACACAGAATAAAAAGAAGATTTTAAGGAAAAAAATGAGTTCAGTTGGATAACTTAGCTTCCAGAAAGCTATAATATAATTTGAATAAATATTTAGCATTTCCATAACTGAAGATGGCATTGTTGACTAGCAAGTTGTTAATATATCATTACAGATTTTCATCCATCTTCCTTACTGCATTTTTATCATGGATTAATGTTATATTCTAGTGAAAGGCATATTTCTATTTTATCCTAAGGTTGAAAATTTTGTTCTAGTTTTATAATTCATTTAGTATACTGACATTTATGTAAACAAATTTTAGTTCCAATTCTGTGTCTTAAGCTCTTTTTCTTCTGACACATTTATTAAGATTCTGTATCCTGTTAGTGCTTATTTGTATCTATATTTATTTATGTATATGTTTTTCAGATGTAGAAGGAAATCTAGTTGTATGAGTCTTTCGCAAACTGTGATAACATTGTGTCATGTTTGCAGTGGAATGACAGGGACAGTGTTCCTGACTTTCACACTTAATTTGAACCTCAG
Source organism: Neotragus pygmaeus (assembly GCA_006410875.1). NCBI lineage: Eukaryota > Metazoa > Chordata > Mammalia > Artiodactyla > Bovidae > Neotragus > Neotragus pygmaeus. The sequence goes on from SJYV01046975.1 coordinate 549,917, forward strand.
TAATTGTACATTTGCATTTTTCTCTGAATAGAACTACAGATATTTTGACAGTATAGACTCTTATGACAGGCAGTAAGTGGCTAAGCTTAACTTACAATTCAGATATTCTGGAAATTACTTATTTTAAAGCTACTTATTTTTTAAAAAAGTTAAAAAGTGAATGTATTGGTTATTGAGGAGACAATATATAAATAATGGCTTCAACCTAGCCAAAAGATGTCAACAATCAAAATATATGCAGATATGAAATAAGTATAATTAAGTATAAATATTATTCCCATATCTGTCTATTGATGTCTTGGAAGGTTTAGAATAAGGTGATAGTGATGACAATGGCATACTCAAGCTAGCAGTTGTCTAGACTGACAGCTTTAGATACAAATCCACTGGGTATAATCCAAAGAAAACAAAAACACTTATTCTAAAAGATACATGCACCCCAGTATTTGCAGAAGCATTATAATTGTCAAGATATGGAAGCACCCTTGGTGCTAATCAACATATGGATAAAGATCATCGCTTCATTGTTGACTCAACACTGAAGGAATATATATGTGCATGCTCAGTCGGGTCCAACTCTTTGTGACCCCATGGACTGTAGCCCGCCAGGCTCCTCTGCCCATGGAATTTCCCAGGCAAGAATACTGGAGTGGGTTGCCATTTCCTTCTTCAGGGCATTTTCCTGACACAGGGATAGAATATATGCTCCTTTTAAAATCTAAATGGTGATAGGTGCCTTGATTCTTCCAGTGTATTGTCCCATAATTTGTCTTTGGCCAACTGAAATGGGAATGTTTTCATTATTAAAAAAAAAATTTTTAAACTTTTATTATAAGTAGCCTAGGGAATAAGTTTTTAAATACAGATTACAGTGAACTCAGAGTTTCTCTGACCAGAGAATGAATGAAATATTCCAGGGAATTTGAAACTTGAGACTTAAAGAAAATGAAGAATAATTGACATGTAAAGAATCATATTGTTAATAAAGGGATATTTGATACCAAACAACATTGACTTCAAATGAGTACTGCAGAAAAAAATCCCGCTTTTTAAGGATTATTCTCCTTAGTTAACCATATTATGCATAAAAAATCAAAAGCCTACAGAGATTAATTTAATAATTGGTTGTTTTATCTTAAAGCAAGATAAAAAAGTTCATGATTAATCTTCATCAAATGTCTAAAAGCTGGTCATTTTTTTATTCTGTGCGTAGATAGCAATGTTTCTCTTCAGATCACTTCTGTTTTTAAATTGAAAGATAAATCTTTAGTTCTCAGTATTTTAAACATGGGCAAATTTTGTAAAATTAAATGACCAGAAGAGTTGTGTGAAATCGCAGGTTACTTTATTTAGGCATTTAATAGTAACCTTTTTTAGACCTTCAAAAAATATTTGTTTCTTCTTGTTCACTCTGAATCATACCTATTCTCTTTAGGTTTTGTAACATATTGAAAAGACTTCAAGCATATTTTGGCTTCAAATCCTCCTCCAGGAGTTTGTCTTTAAACCTCTAACATCTACAAGTGTCCGTATATCAATAGTTTTGTACATTTATGTTACCGGTACTTTTAATTAAGATGGTCTTCTAATTTCTTGCTCTTGTGCCCGCTTGCTAAACCCAGTCTTCACAAATTTTAGTGACCAGGCTATGAAACTGTCCTTACATGGGCAGTTTGAATTGCCCTTGAATTCCAGTCAAAAACTGGCACTCAAACTGACGTTTTTGGGGATAGTTGTAGATTGAGTATTAATAGCATAGGAAGTCCTTTTGTAGAGTCTGATGCCTTTGAGTTTTATAGACTTTAAAAAGAAGAATGCTCGAAGATATTAAAATTTTAACAGCTTTTTAGCTTAGATGAACATGACTTGATGGCATGTGGATCCATCCCTCCATCCACTCCTACCATTCTCTCCTGAACCAGCTTACAACGGGTCTTTGCAGTTGTCCTTATCAACCGATATCACCATAGTCAGTGTTTGACTTTTGTTTTGCTAAGTTCAATTGTCAATTCTAAGATTTCATTTTACTTGCTCTGTTGGCAGTGTTTAACAGGATTGCTTTTTCTTTCTCCCTTGAACACCTTCTTCCTTGTCCTGAGGGTTATCTCCTACCTCAGCTGTTTACCTCTGACCTCTTTCCTACCTCCTCCTCTATTCTGTATTTCTAGGAATGTCCAGGTTTGTATTCCGAGGTCTCATCTAGACCTTGTTCCCCAAGTGGTCTTATCCAGGCATGGAGTATTACCCAACATCTGTGTGCTTATGACTCCCAAGTTTATCACCACTCCATCTAGGGTACCTGTGTTCATTGTCTTTCTCCTTTTACTGGAAGATGAGTTCCATAAGAGCAGGGACTTCATTTCTATTCATTACTTTTTGCTCAATTTCTAGGACATTGTCTGACACATAATACATACACTGTTACCATATATAGAAGGACATTTGGCTTATGAATAGTTCATCTTTTATCTTGGCCATAATGATATCGGTCAACCATTACTTTTTCTCTTGAGATAAGTGTGTATTCATTTTTTTATTTCAATAATATTAAGAAACTTATCTCCTTATTACCTGAATTTGTTTCAGCTCGGTTGATTACACTTAACTGCCATAAATTAAAATTTTAGATAGTGGATTAATTTTCAGATTTAGAAATTTCTTTTTAAAGCATACTGCTTTTGAAAGGCCACTTTAAAGGTTCTGTTAATTCTTTGAAAAATATATATTTTTTTTCATTTTAAGGACTTCTATATATGNGGCCTCAAGGAGCTGACAGTCTGGTGGAGAGGCAAGAGGGACAGGAGACGGACCGTGGCCAGAGATAGGGCACTCCAATGAGCCCAGAGATGCGAGAAAACAGGCACCCAGGGCGAGGTAGAGATGGTGCAGAGGGAGAAGAGCATGGGAAGCAGGCTTAAGGAGCCTGACGCTGCTGGGACCAATGCATGAGGCCGGCAGAGTATACAACACAGAGTGAACCCTGACACTAATGATGTTAATCGTGTGTCAGTGTGGTTCATCAGCTATAACAGATGTGCCACAGGTAGAGACGGTGCAGAGGGGTGCAGAGGGAGAAGAGCGTGGGAAGCAGACTTAAGGAGCCTGACGCTGATGGGACCAGTGCATGATGCTGGCAGAGTATACAACACAGAGTGAACCCTGACACCAATGAGGTTAATTGTGTGTCAGTGTGGTTCATCAGCTATAACAGATGTGCCACACTGATGCAAGACATTAGTTACAGGGGAAACTGTGAGGGGAGGGAAGGGCAATNGGCAGAGTATACAACACAGAGTGAACCCTGACACCAATGAGGTTAATTGTGTGTCAGTGTGGTTCATCAGCTATAACAGATGTGCCACACTGATGCAAGACATTAGTTACAGGGGAAACTGTGAGGGGAGGGAAGGGCAATGGAACATTCTATTTTCTGCACATTTCTTCCTAAAAACCTAAAACTGGGGGGCTTCCCTGGGGTCTTCCTCTGCACTTCCACTGCAGGGGGCACTGGTTCCACCCTCGGTCTGCAAACTAAAATCCCACATGCCATGTGATGCAGCCAAAAAAAGGATCAAGGGACTTCCCATAAAAACCTGGACTCCAGTTTCTCTTGACAAATCTGAGTATCTACAGACCTAGGCCAGATTCACCCACAGCAGCACTGCTTGCCCCTCTCCATGGGGAAAATGAGCCCTCTTGTTCCAGTCAGGCCTGGTCAGGAGCTCTGCATTTGGGGACCTGGTGATAAAGGTTAGGTTTCTGATCACAGGGGTCTCAGAGCATCATCTCCCAAGGGCTGGGAAATGGTGACACCCATGAAGAGAGAGAGGAAGACCTGGGCTGTTTTGGGTCAAGTTGGATTTGCACAGATTGTAATTTAAAAGTACGACCACATTTTAGAAGAGAAGTCAAGGCTGGAGATCAATTTAGGAGGCAGAGAGAGGTGACCTTCAAAGTATCTGAAGTTTCTCAAGGGAGAGGAGCACAGACCGAGGAGCCCGAGGAATGAGAAAAGGGGTCCTAGGACCAATGGGGCAAAACTGACCACGTTGGGATGTGCAGGGAGGCGGGCCAGGGGCGGTGACATAAGTGGTTCTTCGGGCCCTCAGTTCCCCTGGCAAGGCAAGGGTAGGAAAGGCGGTGCCTGGGGCTTAAGGAGGAAGGTGAGCNTTAATAACATAAAATGTACCATTTAAGGAACTTTTAAGCATAGGAAAAGTATTTAAAACTAGAAAATAGGTAAAAGAGATTGCTGTAGTTTCGATTTCCACTGATTTACTGTTTAGTGAGTTGGAATATTTTTCCTGGTGTTTTTGATCTTATACCGTGTGAGTGCAATTTATCTCATGAAATCGGCTTCTTGAAAGTCTGCCCTATCGTGAATTCCATTCTGATGATTACCCCAGGATGCTGCTTGAGGGCAGGTGTCATTTAGAGTCCCAAAGGTCTTGTGAATATCAAAAGCTCATCAGCACCGATTTTACAGTTGAGGGAAGCAGTAACAAGGAGACAACATTTCTTTCTGCCTTGTTGCTTGGGCAACCAGAGCCTTAGGCAAATCCTGTTCCTCCATTGTCGGTTTGAAGTGGAATGTGCCAGAAGAAGCACCCAAGGCTGGTGTTAAGGAACTTCTTCCCCCTTACCCTTTTATCCCTAGGACACATCTCAATTTCTGCAAGACTACTATATGCAGGTCAGGAAGCAACAGTTAGAACTGGACAGGGAAAAACAGACTGGTTCCAAATAGGAAAAGGAGTACATCAAGGCTGTATATTGTCACCCTGCTTATTTAACTTCTATGCAGAGGACATCATGAGAAACGCTGGGCTGGAAGAAGCATAAGCTGGAATCAAGATTGCTGGGAGAAATATCAATAATCTCAGATATGCAGATGGCACCACCCTTATGGCAGAAAGTGAAGAGGAACTAAAAAGCCTCTTGATGAAAGTGGAAGAGGAGAGTGAAAAAGTTGGCTTAATGCTCAACATTCATAAAACTGCGATCATGGTATCTGGTCCCATCACTTCATGGGAAATAGATGGGGAAACAGTGGAAAAATTGTCAGATTTTATTTTGAGGGGCTCCAAAATCACTGCAGATGGTGANATCCAAAGAAAACAAAAACACTTATTCTAAAAGATACATGCACCCCAGTATTTGCAGAAGCATTATAATTGTCAAGATATGGAAGCACCCTTGGTGCTAATCAACATATGGATAAAGATCATCGCTTCATTGTTGACTCAACACTGAAGGAATATATATGTGCATGCTCAGTCGGGTCCAACTCTTTGTGACCCCATGGACTGTAGCCCGCCAGGCTCCTCTGCCCATGGAATTTCCCAGGCAAGAATACTGGAGTGGGTTGCCATTTCCTTCTTCAGGGCATTTTCCTGACACAGGGATAGAATATATGCTCCTTTTAAAATCTAAATGGTGATAGATGCCTTGATTCTTCCAGTGTATTGTCCCATAATTTGTCTTTGGCCAACTGAAATGGGAATGTTTTCATTATTAAAAAAAAATTTTTTAAACTTTTATTATAAGTAGCCTAGGGAATAAGTTTTTAAATACAGATTACAGTGAACTCAGAGTTTCTCTGACCAGAGAATGAATGAAATATTCCAGGGAATTTGAAACTTGAGACTTAAAGAAAATGAAGAATAATTGACATGTAAAGAATCATATTGTTAATAAAGGGATATTTGATACCAAACAACATTGACTTCAAATGAGTACTGCAGAAAAAAATCCCGCTTTTTAAGGATTATTCTCCTTAGTTAACCATATTATGCATAAAAAATCAAAAGCCTACAGAGATTAATTTAATAATTGGTTGTTTTATCTTAAAGCAAGATAAAAAAGTTCATGATTAATCTTCATCAAATGTCTAAAAGCTGGTCATTTTTTTATTCTGTGCGTAGATAGCAATGTTTCTCTTCAGATCACTTCTGTTTTTAAATTGAAAGATAAATCTTTAGTTCTCAGTATTTTAAACATGGGCAAATTTTGTAAAATTAAATGACCAGAAGAGTTGTGTGAAATCGCAGGTTACTTTATTTAGGCATTTAATAGTAACCTTTTTTAGACCTTCAAAAAATATTTGTTTCTTCTTGTTCACTCTGAATCATACCTATTCTCTTTAGGTTTTGTAACATATTGAAAAGACTTCAAGCATATTTTGGCTTCAAATCCTCCTCCAGGAGTTTGTCTTTAAACCTCTAACATCTACAAGTGTCCGTATATCAATAGTTTTGTACATTTATGTTACCGGTACTTTTAATTAAGATGGTCTTCTAATTTCTTGCTCTTGTGCCCGCTTGCTAAACCCAGTCTTCACAAATTTTAGTGACCAGGCTATGAAACTGTCCTTACATGGGCAGTTTGAATTGCCCTTGAATTCCAGTCAAAAACTGGCACTCAAACTGACGTTTTTGGGGATAGTTGTAGATTGAGTATTAATAGCATAGGAAGTCCTTTTGTAGAGTCTGATGCCTTTGAGTTTTATAGACTTTAAAAAGAAGAATGCTCGAAGATATTAAAATTTTAACAGCTTTTTAGCTTAGATGAACATGACTTGATGGCATGTGGATCCATCCCTCCATCCACTCCTACCATTCTCTCCTGAACCAGCTTACAACGGGTCTTTGCAGTTGTCCTTATCAACCGATATCACCATAGTCAGTGTTTGACTTTTGTTTTGCTAAGTTCAATTGTCAATTCTAAGATTTCATTTTACTTGCTCTGTTGGCAGTGTTTAACAGGATTGCTTTTTCTTTCTCCCTTGAACAACTTCTTCCTTGTCCTGAGGGTTATCTCCTACCTCAGCTGTTTACCTCTGACCTCTTTCCTACCTCCTCCTCTATTCTGTATTTCTAGGAATGTCCAGGTTTGTATTCCGAGGTCTCATCTAGACCTTGTTCCCCAAGTGGTCTTATCCAGGCATGGAGTATTACCCAACATCTGTGTGCTTATGACTCCCAAGTTTATCACCACTCCATCTAGGGTACCTGTGTTCATTGTCTTTCTCCTTTTACTGGAAGATGAGTTCCATAAGAGCAGGGACTTCATTTCTATTCATTACTTTTTGCTCAATTTCTAGGACATTGTCTGACACATAATACATACACTGTTACCATATATAGAAGGACATTTGGCTTATGAATAGTTCATCTTTTATCTTGGCCATAATGATATCGGTCAACCATTACTTTTTCTCTTGAGATAAGTGTGTATTCATTTTTTTATTTCAATAATATTAAGAAACTTATCTCCTTATTACCTGAATTTGTTTCAGCTCGGTTGATTACACTTAACTGCCATAAATTAAAATTTTAGATAGTGGATTAATTTTCAGATTTAGAAATTTCTTTTTAAAGCATACTGCTTTTGAAAGGCCACTTTAAAGGTTCTGTTAATTCTTTGAAAAATATATATATTTTTTCATTTTAAGGACTTCGTTTTCTGCATGGTGAATCATTAATGTGTTTAACATTTCAGTGACTTGTAATTTTTTTTTTTTTGCTTTGTTTGTGTTGTGAGACATTTTATAAATAAAATTTGGTATCTCAGTAATATGATCTACAAAACAAACGCTAAATGTTGGAATTGGCACTAGTAGTTTTTACTGAAGATGGACTCAGAAAAGTAGTCAACCATAAATGTCAACTTGGGTCCATTCTGAGATGCATACTGGAAAAATTATAGTCCTGTGTCCATACAGAAAGCCAGAGGACAATAGGTTAAACTGTAAGTAATGTTTTTTTAATCTCACACTGTTTACCAAAAAAATTACTTATAAACTTTCATTTATAAGTAAGTGAGCACCAAATTAAAGAAAACTGAATTAAAGAAATATTAGTCTGAAAAGAAATGCTCAAATTTGATTTATCGGTGCTGTGACTGTATTTAACTTTTAAGTTAACACATTTGGCACTGTCGTTATTAGTCTAAATTAATTAATTTGACCATTGTTTTCAGTTTTTAATTTTAAAGAAATATAAACTTATTGAAAATTTTAGTAGAATATGAAATTTTTAATAGCAGTTAAGAGTTGCGCATACCATTTGAAATGCTTTGTTTCTGCTTGTGTTCTCTGCTAAATTTTTTTTTCCATTGAATCTGTGCTGCTTCTTTGCCAATGTTTTCCACTATAGAATCTCCATCTCGCAACCTTGCTTCTCGTGAGCGCATTTACAAAAATTATGGTGTAGCTGGGCCTGCCTCTGCTCTCTCATCTCTGTCTCACAAACTGAAGGGTGGGTATGCGTGCCTCCACTGATGGGCCGTTCTTAATGAATGTAGGAGCTTTCAAGAAAGAAGTTTTAGTTCACTTCAGTCATTTTCATCTCATTCCATTAAGATTAAAGTTTATCATTTTATTTAAACTTGATATTTTGGGGTAATTTGTGATGTATCTGTTCAATATTGTATTGATTATCCTAATTGATATGCCTGTTTACTATATCTGTAGGTTAAATAGTACTTTTGTTTAATTTCAAACCCGTATGAGGTCTTAAATAAAATAAGTACATAGAAAGAAGTGCCTTTGGGGAATTGTAAAGCCCTTATGACCAGATGGTATATGTGTAAGCCTCGAGCACATTGTGATCTGTAAGAATGTAGTGTCTTATGTGACAGGTTAGTCTTAGACCCATTTTTCTGTTTTTTAATATAAAAATTTTCCTCTTTTAGTTTTTTATGAGAAAGTTTGATAATATAAGTTTTTTAGTTTACCTTAGTTTTCAGAGCCATCCTATATGGCTTGAGTCTTCCTTATATTTTCCTTAGTCACTTAATTTTAGAAATGTTTAAGCAATTGACAATTGATAAAATGTCAGACCATTTTAAAATTTGCTTTGGTCTTTTAAAGTACTGTATATTCCTAATCACATATTTTTATCTTACAGTAATATTTAACTTTTAAAATCTTGTATTCTTAAAAATGAGTAAAACAGTTGTATATTTCTCCTTTTTACAGTTGACAGTAATGCTATACAATATTGTGAAATAATTGTAGAACCTGATCTCTGTAGTATATAATCTTGTGTAGCCCATAAGTAGTATATACTATGGCATATCATATTACAGTAGAGTATTATGGGTACATTATATTATAGAATGGCATTCTATAATATTTTAGTTATGATTTTGGCATAAATGCAGATTATTAATGAATTAATATTTAACATTTTTACTAATTTGTTAGAATGTACTAAATTTTTATCCTGACTTGTATTATTTTTTCTTCAGAATTCTTTTGAGATTAAGAAAGTGTCTATTATCACTTAAATTTACACATGATAAACATGAGCATTAAAATTGAGTGATGAATGTGAAAGTATTTATGATCTAAAGCTTTTTGACAAAGTGTGTTTATATTTAGTGATACTTAAAACAGCCATATGACCATTTTTAGTGATACTTACTGCATTCCTCAAAACCTTTAAACCCCAAATGAAGAAGATACACATTAGTTAGTTAGCATATGGGTTTACCACATTTAGCTAACTTGACATTTTTTTTCAATATATGAAATATATTTTGGAAAACTAACTTTTTCAGCAGGATTCATTTATAATTTGACAAATATATGTCAGGAAGAAGTAATTGTGCTTTATTTATGCACCTAGGCTCCAACAGGTATTCAGCTGTCACTACTTAACAGATCTAAAAAAATACTCACCATTACTTGAAGCACAGGAATATGATATAGAGCAGCCCACACTCTGACCCTCTCTATATAACACGCAATGTTAGCTGGCATGTGATAAATGGTGTTCCTGATATTTGAAAGAGTCTATTGTTTAGCCAGTTACAGTAGAGATTTCCTTTGTGAGGAATTGTGCATCATTAATTAGAAAGCACACCCCTTTCAGAAGATTCACAAATTGATCTTGTAGAGAGAGATGCCAAGTATAAAAGATTAAATACTTATTTGCTTGGATTCACCATTATGTATGGTTTAGCTTATGAAATAAATGTGGTGATGAAGGCATTTCATTCATTAATCAGTCACTCAGAATTAGTGGCAAGGACTGGGCTGATGTCTAATTCTACCAAACACAGCCTTTGGCTTATAAAATCTGACCCTTACACAGCTGTGGCTACTGTCCCCTCTGTCCTGTAGTGGTGCTAGCCATAACGGATTTTCAGAGAATCTGAAGATTGTGACTCGCAGAAGGGAAAAAAACTAAGAAAATAGGAGTTTATTTACTCACTTAACAAATATTTATCAAACACTTATTATATTGACCCATTCTTGACATTACATCAGTGAAAGGGAGTAACAAAAATATCAACCTCTGTGAGCCTTCCATGAGGAGACAGATTCTATGGCAAAATTCTCTTGCCAGATTACTAACTAGAGCATGACCGTACACACACACACACACACACACACACACACGCAAGCAAGCCCCAAAACACTTCACTACTTTTATCCAAGTTTGTTCATTTCCCTTTAAAAAAGAAAAAGAACAAACTGCAATGTAACCAGTTAACAAATTCTTCTCAATTTACTAAGTATCCGTTTTCAAAAAAATACCGAATGTTTCTAGCAAGATTTATGGATTTTCAGTTTTTTTGTGCCAGTTGAGTCACTTTAGTCAGATTGCTTTCCTCCTAACAATAATATCACTTGCAATAAAGGCAAGAGTTTTGATATTAGGCAGGAAAGATAATCTTGAAGGCTGTACCACTTCCCTACAGTAAAGGCATCCTTGTTGTTGTGCTTCTAAAGAATGCATGAAATAGTAGGAGGGAGAGACACCGAAGGAGGGCCAGGATGCCGAAAATAAATGGTATCCATCTAGAAACTCCAAGTGCTTTGCTTGGGAAAAAGCGAGATTATTTTTCTTTTTTATCCTTTTTCTGTTAGCATTCACATGTTAGTAATAAATTATTCTAATCCAATCATAAGAATATTAGAATTATAAAATGTAATTGAACTCTGTCGAGAAATCATTCCCCGCTCCCCTTTTTTTCTTTAATTTTTAAATATTTTTGTCTGTGAAAAGCAATGCAAATTTTTTTAGTTATTTTTTATTTCACAGTTTAGTAGAGAAATCATCCTTAAGTTACAATTGTATTAACAAGTTTCACTATGAAATGGACCATACAGGTGACCGAGGAACCATCTCAACATCTCCCAGACCGGTCTGCACGTCGGGAAAACCAGAACTGTCCTCCAAACACAGCAGAGCACTCAAGCCTGAAGGGCGCCTGAGCCGGACTGCCGCTGAGCAGAGGAAGCCCAGAGGCCCGGAAGGGCTCTCGGCCAGTGAGTCCCTCCTGCTGAAATCCGACGCTGCCAAGCTGCGGTCAGATTCTCACAGTCGGTCCCTGTCCCCCAACCACAACACCCTGCAGACACTAAAATCCGACGGGAGGATGTCTTCCGGCTTCAGAGCTGAGTCCCCAGGCCCGGGTTCTCGGTCATCCTCTCCCAAGCCAAAGACGCTCCCAGCCAACAGGCCTAGCCCAGCCGGTGCCGGTTCCCCGCGATCCTCCTCACCACACGACAAAACCCTACCTCAGAAAAGCGCTCCCGCTAAGACGAAGCTCGACCCTCCCCGGGAGCGCTCCAAGTCAGACTCTTACACCCTCGACCCAGATACCCTCCGCAAGAAGAAAATGCCCCTCACAGAACCCTTGAGGGGGCGGTCAACATCACCAAAACCAAAACCAGTACCAAAGGATTCTAAAGATTCCCCCGGATCTGAAAGCAGAGCTCCCTCTCCCCACGTGGTACAGGAAAACCTCCACAGCGAGGTGGTTGAGGTCTGCACCTCAAGTACTTTGAAAACCAATAGCCTAACAGACAGCACCTGTGATGAGAGCAGTGAATTTAAGAGTGTGGATGAAGGTTCAAATAAAGTGCATTTCAGCATAGGAAAGGCACCACTGAAAGAGGAACAGGAAATGAGGGCATCCCCCAAAATAAGTCGAAAATGTGCTAACAGGCACACGAGGCCCAAGAAGGAAAAATCCAGCTTTCTCTTCAAAGGAGAGGGATCCAAACCTTTGGAGCCAGCCAAGCAAGCCATGTCCCCTTCCGTGGCCGAGTGTGCCCGCGCCGTCTTCGCCTCTTTCCTGTGGCACGAAGGCATAGTCCATGACGCCATGGCTTGCTCTTCTTTCTTAAAATTTAATCCAGACCTTTCCAAAGAACACGCGCCGATAAGAAGTAGCTTAAACAGCCAGCAGCCGACAGAAGAAAAGGAAACCAAATTAAAAAACAGACACTCGTTGGAAATATCGTCAGCACTGAATATGTTTAATATTGCACCTCATGGGCCAGACATATCTAAAATGGGTAGCATCAACAAAAATAAGGTGTTGTCCATGCTGAAGGAACCCCCCCTGCATGAAAAATGCGAAGACGGGAAAGCCGAGGCCACTTTTGAGATGTCCACGCACCACGCGACGAAGTCGAAGTCGCCGCTCCCCTTGACGCTGCAGCACCTGGTGGCTTTCTGGGAAGACATCTCTTTGGCCACTATCAAAGCAGCGTCCCAGAATATGATTTTCCCAAGTCCCGGTTCTTGTGCCGTCCTCAAAAAGAAAGAGTGTGAGAAAGAGAATAAGAAGGCGAAGAAAGAAAAGAAGAAAAAGGAGAAGACCGAAGTCCGGCCCAGAGGTAATCTGTTTGGGGAGATGGCCCAGCTGGCGGTAGGAGGGCCAGAGAAGGACACCATCTGTGAGCTGTGTGGGGAGCCCCACCCGTACCCCGTGACGTACCACATGAGGCAGGCTCACCCAGGTAAGCGGCGCCCCGGAGTGCATGTGAGCACTCTGCGGACGACACAGATGTCGTAGCTTCCGGCTTAAGCTGGTCCATGAATTACCTTAAAGAACAGGGACACTTGGGCCCAGAATTTATAGTTTTTCTTAATGTAATTTTTAAAGTGCTTTATCAATACAGTATAAGTTTTGTGGAAAATAGGTAAAAAAATTCTACGACTGCGATGGCAAGGCAGTTTAGTACTGTTTCATTTTAAGTGTATCACATTCTGAGATCTTGTTAACTTGTAAAGTGTTTTACATATTACCCAAAGGATTGCTGTCTCACACAGTAAAAATAACATGTCCAAACACACAGGAGAGGTCTCAACCTTAAGTCTCCTTTAACTATCGTTTTCCTGTTCAAAACTGCAAATTAAACTAGATTATATTGATTTCTATGGGCCTCTTCCTATGAAAGAGATTATCAACTGTTTCATCAGAAGACAGTATTTTAGATAAAGGTAACAATTTCTACAACAATTGATTAGTATTGCAAAATTCACCTATTACGGATTTGGGTAGATGCTTTTCTCTTCCTACATATTACATTGAATCCTTTCGTAAAATATGTGATCTGTAAAATTTACCATTCGTACAGAATGTTTTATATCTATTTTGTCCAAATTTATGACACACTTAAATCTAAATGTTTCCACGTCTTACATTTCTTTTCATCTGCCTATATAGAGTATCTTCAGTATTTTAGACATCATAGAGTTGATTACTTTCTGGTCATACATGCATGTTTGCTGGTATAACTAAAGGAAAGCTAATAAATTTTTTCTGAATTGACTGAGAAAGTCTTCTGAACGATATATTAGGTGATACCACAAATACGTGATCTTATGCTAGCTTCCTTCTGAGGCAGATTTCAAAAACAGCAATCTGTAAAAATCTAACCACATGAAAACAGAATGAAATATTTGAGAGAAAACAAGACAAAATATATGAAAACAAAGTTTAAAAAACCTAAAAAGTTTCCTTTTGGGAAATTCAATAGTTGGCTGTATGTGAATGTTGTTGCTTTGCTTATCAAAATCTGATGCACAGCTTTCAGCACCAGGGTCTCAGGCACAATGAAAAATATCTAAACCGAGATCAGCAAGAACATCTCAAAATCTAAATCTATATGCAACAGTCTGTGTATTTACCCACACTCACATATTGCAGAACTCTCTTCATCCTTATTTATTTTTTATTTATTTTTTACACCAAAAAAATTTGTGTGACCTGATTTATTGTGATATTTGTGGTGCTTTTTTTTAATTAATTTATTTTATATTGAAGGATAATTGCTTTACAGAATTTTGCTGCTTTCTGTCAAACCTCAACATGAATCAGCCATAGGTATACATATATCCCCTCCCTTTTGAAACTCCCTCCCATCTCCCTCCACAGCCCATCCCTCGAGTTTGATACAGAGCCCCTGTTTGAGTTTCCTGAGCCATACAGTAAATTCCCATTGGCTATCTATTTTACATATGGTAATATAAGTTTCCATGATACTCTTCCAATGCATCTCACCCGCTCCTCCCCTCTCCCTATGTCCATAAGTCTATTTTCTAATTTATTAACCAGAACAAGGGGACACATTTCTAGATAGGTGACTAACTTCTACTGATAAAAGCACATCCTATAGCTTTAAAAAAGAAAGTAAAAATCCCTTTTTTTGTGGCTTATTTTCCCTTAAGAAAAGAGAGAGAAACTCTGATTGCCAACACGGTACTACAGAGATGCTCCTTTTTAGGATTTCTAAGACATGGAATTTCTCTGATACTGGAGGTTCCTAACAAGACTTGATGAGGCATATTGAGGGGAAACAAACTGGAAATTTTATATTAATATATCTAAGGCCAGTTCATCTGACTTCAGGTAATTGTTAGCTAATCAGCAGAGCTTCTGTAGGACATAATACTTTCACAAAAATGGACTGATTCTGATTTCAATTGAAGTTTTGCAGTTTGCTTTGAAATCACTCCAACAGTATCTTTCAAAGCTCATTTCTTACCACACTGCCATTATCTGTTTACTGCTAGCCATTTTCCACAGTTTTTGTTGCTGTTGTTGTTTTAATTTGGAAAACATATCCATCCAGCATCTGGACTGGAAATCGGTACACAATGAATATGCAGTCGCTCAAAAATACAAATTGGTTACAAAATGTAAAACTGGATAAATCTTTATAGGTCCTGAACAAGCGCTGTCACTGAAGGGGGCAAATTACATTCTCTCTTGTACTGACAGTTCTTAACCGTTTGTGTTGGCTAATGGAATCCTCACATTCATTTCTGATTGATACCCTGAGGTTCTGAAAATATCTCTGAGGAAACTAGATAATCTCCAACATCCATTCTTCTCCATCTTCCTTTTAGGTGAGTATGACTTCCTGGAATAATTACTACATTTCAGAGCATCTCTTGAAATTTGGTATGACTGGCTTCACAGCTAAAACTCTTGTCAATAAAATGTCTGTGGAGACAATGCATGCAGCTTCCAGGAAGAGCCGTAAAAGGAAGGGTTGCTCTTCTAATCCTTGTCCTGTTCCTTCTAGCTGGTTGGAATATTGACATAATAGCTGGAGTTCCAGCAGTTATTTTGTGTCATGAGGTATGTTGAGAAAAGAATCCATGTCCACTGAAACAATAAGATAGAAGCCTGGATCACTGATGCAAAGGGTCACTGACTACATCACTCCCCAAGAGCAGACTCCTTTAATATGAAACAAATAACTGCAATCTTGTATAAGTTCCATAATTTTGTTTTGTTTTGATACTTATGGCCAAATGTAACCTCTATTTTTATTCTCTGACTAAGGGAGTAGTTTCTTGGTCTGATATTACTCAGTAAGTATTAAAGAATTTATAGTAGCTTCATAAGAGTTTTGAAGAGGCATCTATTTAAGGGCTATGCAAAACATTATCCATGGACCGGTGACAATCCACATGCTATCTGTTATGAGTCCATGACAAGATAACTAGAGAATTTGAGAATAAGAATTTAGAAACTTTTGCAGCAATTTCACACTGCCTGACTCATCTCATTGAATGAGGTGAACATCTTTGAACTTTCCTAGTGAGTTACATATAATCCAAACTGCCTGCTAATCATGGACTTTATGATATATCACTTTAAAGGTTATCTTGTCAGCTGTCAGCAAAAGTGTTTTAAAAATCTGAGACTGTATAAGCAATATTCATAAGCACATATATCAACAGAGACATAGATAGATGGATAGACATCTGAGAAAGTACAAGCATATAAGTATATATAAATGAAGTGAAGTCGCTCAGTTGTGTCCAACTCTTTGGGACCCCCATGGACTGTAGCCTGCCAGGCTCCTCCCTCCATGGGATTCTCCAGGCAAGAGTATTGAAGTGAGTTGCCATTCCCTTCTCCAGGGGATATTCCCAACCCAGGGATCGAACCCGGGTCTTCAGCATTCCAGGCAGATGCTTTAACCTCTGAGCCACCAGGGAAGCCCCAAATATTTATATAAGCATATATACAAATGAAATTTATATATTTGAGAATTGAAATTGGTATTACTAATTTTAATGTTAATTTACAGATAAAAACAAGCTTTACTGATCATTTTTATCAAGAAAATATTAACTTCTTATGATCATAGCTGCTGTACTAACTAAATGATGACAATAAATAAGATTTCATAGAAATAAATACTGAAAAGTTTTATACTTTTATTTGAAAGTATTATTCTTCATATACTGAGTTGAGCTTTGCAGCCATAATTGATGTTTAAGAGTTAAATAACAGTGTGTTATCTGAAGAGGTGGGGTGGCTAATAAATCAATGAAATTATTAAGACCTAAGAAATATTTACGCCCAAATCATAAAAAGTAAATTCAAAACCAGAAGAATTATTTTTTTTTTAAAGTACGGATCAAACAGTTACTAGAAGTAAATGTGCTTTGTGGGCTTCTTATAAAAGTAAAATGTTGAATTGCTAAGTCAAAAACCTCACACATCTGTTGAAATATTAATGAGAGATTGCAAATCAAAGATGCTTGCTTGGAAATGTTGAAAGGATTTTGTCAGACAAGGTAGTTCAACTGCCTTTTTCCAGAGATACCAAAGCTCAATGTTATGCAGGATCAAATATAAAACAAACAAAGCTAGTGATATAATTTTTATTACAACTAGAGAGATGTACAATTATTTCTAAAATAGCAATTCTTTTCATGTACATGCAGTTTGAACATGATGGTGACATAAGGAAGAATTGTTTCTTACGTGTTCTTTGCAAAAACACAACCAGTTCTAAACTATATAGAACCATGAAGGGTTAATCAACAAATGTGATTTAGAGTTTAAATTTTAGGAGTACTCTCTGATGGATTTATGGAAAGCATTTTGGAAGAGCTGTGCCACAGTGTAAATCAATGAAGTGCTTCCTTCATCAAGAAAATCGTATTACCAAAATGTTGACTAAACTAAGTGTAAGTCACATTAAAGCTAATGCATTAAATTTGAGAGCATTCTTTTTGCTTGTAATGGTATAGAAGCTGATTATAAACAACTACTGTGATATGGTTACTGAGGAAAAACATTCTATCAAGAATATTTGAACTACTGGACAAACTTATCATGTTCCTGCACAATAAGAACTAGTTTCAATATTTCAGAGATATGAGTTAGTTACGCTAATTTGTTTATCATTTGCTGTTTTAAAGAACTTAATACTTTCATTAAAATAAATGATGTGACATGTTTCAATGGTAGACAAGATCAAAAGGCAAAAAGAATGTGAGATTAGACAAAGTGTCTCCAGAGTTTTGATTGTCCTGTAANAATCTATAGCTAGGCAAAACAAATATCTATACCATGATATTTTACCTCCATGCCCTTGTTCAAGTTATTTCCTTGGCCTGGAAGTCCTTCTCTTAAATTCTACCTTTCAGATTCTTCCCAAGTATAAGACCTAGCAGACAAATTCTCCCACAGTATCTCTTCTATAAAAGTTACTCTTTCTCTCCTCTGGATTCCTTTTTACCTTATTCTAGTGGCACTTAATGCAGTTTGACCAGTAGCATAATTAGCCTTCAGTTTTTAATCCTCACCCCCACTGTCAGAAGGGAGTTGGGGAAAATTCCTGTATTCACGTATATAATCATACTATATATTCCTCCTAGCTCTAGCCTGTCTACATGTTTCAACTGAATGGAGCAGTCTAACAAAAAGCACTGGAGAAGAAAAAGCATCCTGTTTACTTAAGTATTGAAAGCCAATAAGAGTGTAAAACCAACTGCTAAATTCCCATGCTTCTCCCCAATTCTTGAGAAAGAATACCTTTTAGAATGTTTTCCCTCAGAAAGGAAGTGGCCTGCAGATACAGTGTTAACAAGTCCCGTTGGGCCATTGCCAAGCTCCTCCTATTCCATTTGTATATTTCCTTTCCCTGGGAGAGCCAAAGTGGTGGGTTTGGGTCTCAGATGACCTGAATGGAGAATGCCAACCACAGAAGTTTAGTCTACAGTCAGAGCATTCCCTGCTGTCTGCAGTCACCCCAACTTCTGCCCATCAGCACAGATTGAATAAGAGAAAGGCTTAGCTACTATATCACTAGCTTATCACCTCTTCAGACCCAAGAGTTCAATTGGTACAACTTTGTCTTACTTGAAAGTCAAGTGTAATAAATCAGAACATTTTTCTGACAGGAACTCACTGCTCAGTACAGTGTTATCTTTGATTCATGTTTTAAGGTAAAATATACTTTCCATCAAAACAGTGGTTGCAATCAGTTTAACATTTTGTCTTTTAGGAGAGAGAATCATGGTAATATTCATTTTTTACAGGTATGCTGACATCAGCTTTTCTCTTAGGAAACCTCCTCTGATTTATATGCATCATTAAGACTTACATAGTGTACTGTGTGTTCCCCAGCCTTACCATCACACTGCCTTAAACACAGCATTTGTTAATTTGAATTACATCAGCCTGTAGCACTTAAAAGTATACAACTCTCCAAGGAATTCATATGTCCATATGTCTTGATGTCCTTGGCGTAAAACTTAATCTTAAGGTCTCTGACTCTAGTACCAGTATGATTCTTTCCAGCACTTAAAGGTATTAAATTTCTTTTGCTACTTTATATGTTAAATGGTCCTTCCCTAATTTGGCAAAGATCTCAAGGGGATAGAACTCATCTCTCTCCTGTGTCCTCCCCCAAGTCCCTGTGGCTGTCCGGGGGCATCGTGATACTTGCAAGTATTTGTTGCTTAAGCTCCCTGCCTTCCTCCCTTTTACACCAGAAGCAATGAGAATAATGTAATAAGAATGGGACATAAGTAGCAAGGCGAACTGTTGAAAGACTTCATGATAGAGATAGAATTTAAATGATTAGACTTTGGATGCAAAGAGGGAATGCCAGCCTCCCCTCTCAGAGCCCACAGAGGAGGACTGAAATGTGTGATTCAAGATGGAGTTTGTGAGGATAAGAAAAAGACTGGAGTTGTAGGAACTGTGATTGGTTTGACAGAGGGAATGAAGTCAGTTAAGAAGGACTATAAGAGACAAGCAGAAGGGTTGATATGATATTGATAGGCTGTAAGAAATCACTGTCTGTTCTAGAGCCAGGAACATGGCGTAATAACTATTTTGAATTGTTTATTTTAGAATAAAGTCACCTCAGTGACCTTCTTAACTGGCAAAGCAGTAGAAGATTTGTGCAGAATGAAGCAGGTAACTAAAGCTGTCACTGGATGTTTTCACTGCCCTGGTGGAGATGTCTTCTCAGTCTCCACTGCTGAGCTCTCATTTTGGCATGCCATACTGTCATAGGAGATCATGGCTTTTCAAAACACTAAACTGGCAAATAGTCCACGTATGGGCATAGTGATAACTGCCTCTGTTCTAAACATCTTACCCATTATTTTCGTAAATGTTCTGTAGTCATGAGTAAGTAGATTGTGCCTACAGCCCTCCACCCTGACTTCTGCCCCCCTGTGGAGGTTCAGGGTGCCTTAGAATTCTTCATAGATTCGATTCACAACTGGCGCTATAATTCAGCTACACTTCAGATTATAATGTAGATTATTGGCCTGTACCTTGAAAATCTTTCAGTTTACAACACTGCAGTATATCCAGGTTAAAAATCAATATGCAAACCTACTCTAGAAAACAAGTCTTATTTGGGCTTGTGACAGATGCTGTATAAACTCATTCCCTTGGGAGTGAATAGTGTCAAAAACCATTGTACATACAGTACACTGGAATTTAATCCTTGAGAAGAGTTAGATTCTCAATGAAATATACTGAAATAAGTAATCACATATATGAATTTACATAGTATATAATGTTTCTTCAAAAGTAAAACATACTAACTGCACAGCTAAAATCCTTGCTTTAATTTAAATGCGCTTTCATGTAAAGATGCACAAAACAGGACTTCATTGCTGATCATGTGAGTATTTCTACTTACAGGCAGTATAGATACAGTCATTAAAATTGTTTCCAGTGGTTTCACTTATGTAATTTGTGCTCGGAAGCCATATAGTACATATAATGTAAGCAGAAATGTATTTTAATTCTCCACTCCACCACTTACTAGACTCCTGCCATCTGTGTTAACTAACTTTCTTCATCTGTAGCTATTATAGTATTGCTTATCTTTACAAGATTTAAATAAGATAATCTGTGAAATAATCCAATACACTTTCTGTGTGTGCAATTATTTGTTATTTGAGCTTACTGTTATTAACACTAGGACATAGGACAGTAACAAAATAGTAATCCACTTGTATCGGGTTTCTATCCCTTTTCTGCTCCCCTAGGTTGATCTGGATTCCAGGCATATTGGTTGGGTAACAAGTGAACTTCCAGGAGGGGATAATCACATCATCAAAATTGAATTAAAGGGTCCAGAAAATACACTGAGAGTTCGACAGGTTAAGGTCCTGGGATGGAAGGATGGCGAAAGCACAAAAATTGCTGGCCAGATCTCAGCCAGTGTGGCCCAGCAAAGGAACTGTGAAGCCGAGACTCTGCGAGTGTTCAGACTCATTACATCTCAAGTGAGTGTCCTTACTACACATATTCTAGCGCGGGATAAAATGAATTAATGTACTACTTCAGTAATAATATCAAGAGCCTAAGAAAGTGTTTTGTTCAGTTTGTTAGAGATTGTTAGCTACAAGTTTGGCCCATTTTTTTTCTTCTCAAAGCCCAAATTCTTGTATTTCGTTTTGCATTCATAATTCTGAAAAGTAGAGGTGTACAGTAAGGATAGCATAGGAACATTATAAAGCCTGCAGAGTCAGCTGTTGAGTCCTCCAGTCGTCACAGAGTAGTTCCTGCCATTGGGTTGCTCTCACCTCCCTGTCTCCTTCGCCAGGTATTTGGAAAGCTCATCTCTGGAGACGCAGAGCCCACACCAGAACAAGAGGAAAAGGCACTGTTGTCATCACCTGAAGGAGAGGAAAAAGTATACAATGTATTTATTTATATTCTAAAAATATTTACTTCCCTATTCCATTTTCTTTTGTTCAGTGGAATAATCCATATATTGCTATGTATTTTAATGTATATGTGATACTAGTTTCTGTGCAGTTAGCATTTTTTACTTTAATTAGAAAGAAGACGAAGGAACTATCAGAAGATAACTCACTTTTTGCTCATGTATGATCTAGCTGGTATTTTAAGTAACAACAAAATTTGCTCCAAACCTTGGAGCAAATGTTGTTTAAATGTTGTCATTTGTAAAATCAGCCTAATTGTCGACTATGCTGTGCACTTTCCTCCATCTTCTCTGTCCCTCACAGTTCAGCTCAAAACTACTGTCTTCTCCATGAGCCTTCTTTATGATTGTTCAAGGGAAATCATGAAGAAGGTTCATGGTGAAGACACAAAGAAGTATTTTCTTTGCTAAACTTCATAGTAATTTCTGTGTCTCTTCTTGGTTTCTCTCTTGTTGGGTTTATTGGTACACATGGTTTATTGCTGTTTAGTTGCCCAGTCATGTCCGAGTCTTCGCAACCCCCTGGACTGCAGCACTCCAGGCCTCTCTGCCCCTCACCATGTCCCAAAGTTTGCCCAAGTCCATGTCTAAGATATATACATGGTTTGTATCTTCAACTTAATCAAAGCTTCCTAAAGACCCAAGTACATGTCTGGTTTGTCTTTAAATCCACCATGGCCATAAACACACGTGTGTGCAATGAATTTTTATTGGAATAACCTGTCCTTTATATTGTCCTTGAAATTTCTTATAAAGTGCATTTGCCTGACTTATTTGGTCTAAACTAAAGCACTGTATCTAAGAAGAGAACTTCATCCATTTTCAGAAAGAGAAGTCAACCATGACTAGTCTCCATATTCTTGTGTACTTATTAATAGATGCTATAAATACTCATCCTGACAGTTCTCTGAAAGATATTTTCAAGGACTAACCTAAGCTAACTCTGTGCCTTCCGACACGGAGGCAACTAAATCATCCACATTTTTCTATCTGGAATCTGTTAAAAAAAAAAAAAAAAAGGACTTCATAAACCCTGGTAATTATTTTTCAGCATCTTTTGGAGATAACATTTTGACAACTGTAAGACTGAGAACTCATTAGGCTATCAACTGAATTTTAGCAAATGGCAGTTGTTTGCTGAACAACCTTGAGAACTGGTATCAAGCCCTCAAAAACCTTGCCTTCTATTCTTAAACATGAACAGCCCATGCCCTCCCCTCCCACAACAGACCATCAGGGATACTCTCTAGTATATAACCACTGTATTAAATATGTGGGAAAATTGCACATGTCATAGAATTTCAGAGTATAATATTGAAGTTATTGTTCCTGGAGTGGACAGAGAAGGCTTCTTGGAGGATATTAGACTTTGAGTTGGACCTGAAAGAGAACGGGTGAAAGTTAGATTAATAGTATGAGAGGATGGGAGCATTAACGAGGCTGGCCAAACAGTAGAAGAGTGTATGCTGAGGCATTGGGGATAAGTGGGAAAGGTTTGCTAGTGGGTAGAGTCTAGTGAGATAATGTAATTTTTAAGGGAAGCATTTTTTAAGTCAGATTTTTGAAGTAAAACTTACATACAAAATCATCCTTTTAAAATCATTTGTTTTGAATTTTGATCAATGTGTACAGTGGTGAAACCATCACAAGCAATTTTTAAAACACGTCCCCCCCAGAATTTCCCTGTCATTCCTCTGCATTCAGCCCTCTTATCTCATTCCTCCCCCTTGGCAACCACTGAACTATTTTCTGCCTGTTTTCTGCCCCCTATAGTATTGCCATCCCCAGGTGGCTCAGATGGTAAAGAATCCGCCTGCAATGTGGGAGACCCAGGTTCGATCCCTGGCTTTGGGAAGGTCCCCTGGAGAAGGAAATGGCAACCCACTCCAGGATTGTTGCCTAGAAATTCCCATGGATGGAGGAGCCTGGCAGGCTACAGTCCATGGGGTCGCAAAGAGTTGGACATGACTGAGCGACTTCACTTTTTATGGTATTGCTTTTTCCCAGGTTTTGTTTAATGGAACAGTATAGAAAGTAGCCTTTTTGTCTGATTTTTTATAGATAGTATAAGAACATGTATCAGTTGTTTGTTCTTTTGGTTGCTGAGTATTCCATTGTATGAGTTTCAGTCAGTTCAGTTCAGTTCAGTTCAGTTCAGTCGCTCAGTCATGTCCGACTCTTTGTGACCCCATGAATCACAGTACCATAGTTTATTTATCCTTTCACAAATTTCTGATAGATGTTTGTGTTGTTTCCTCTATTTAGCCATTATTAATAAAACTGCTGTCAATGTTAGCATACAGATCTTTGTATGGACATGTTTTCATTTTTCTTGGGTAAATAACTGAGTAGGATTGCTTATAATAAGCATATGATTAACTTCCTAGGAAACTGCAAACTCCTTCCAAAGTGATTAAGCCATTTTACATTTTTACCAACAAAGTATTTCTGGTTGCTCCACATCTCCTTGACACAATACCTGATACTGTCACTCTTTTCAGTTTTATACATTCTTGTAGGTGTACGCTTGTATCTTGTGGTGTTTCTAACTTTTTAAGTACCCTTTACTGTTCATGTATTCACTTTTGGCTGTGCTGGGTCTTTGTTGCTGCCCTGGCTTTTCTGTCGTTGCAGCGAGCAGGGGGCTGCCCTCGAGATGAGGTGCACGTGCTTCTGTGGCTTGTCTTGTGCGGGGCATGAGTGCTAGACCATCGGGCTCAGTAGTTGTGGTTCCCGGGCTCTAGAGCACAGGCTCAGTAGTTCTGGTGCATGGACTTAGTTGCTCTTGGGCATACGGGATCCTCCCAGACCAGTCTCCTGTATTAGCAGGCAGATTCTTTACCACTGAGCCACCAGGGAAGCCCCTTGTTGTAGTTTTAACATGGATTTCACTAGTGACTAATAATATTGAGCAAATTTTTATGTATTTATTTGCCATCTCTGTACTACATTTACCAAAATGTATATTAAGATTTTTTACCCATATTTCTTATATTGAGCTGTTTGTATTATTGGGTTGGAAGATTTCTTCATGTATTCAGGGTATATTTATAGGTCTTCTACCAAATACATGTTTGGTAAAAGTACATTTTCAAATATTTTCTCCTAGTCTGTGACTTATCTTTCAGAGAGAAGTTTCTAGTTTTGATAAAGTTCAATTTATCCTTTTTTTTTTAATGACTCACGATTTGTGTGTCTTACCTAAGGTCACAAAGATTTTCTCCTGTTTTCTTCTAGAAACATTAGAAGTTTAGTTCTTTTATTTAGAACTATATATATTTCAAGTTTTTCTATACAGTGTAAATTAAGAGTAGAGGTTCTTTTTCTTGATGTGAACATATTTGATTCTTTTACTGCCATTTGTTGAAAAGACTATCCTTTATCAATAATCAGTCCACCAGAAATGTACAGGTCTGTTTCTGGACTCTATTCTGTTTCATTAATCTATATATACATTCTTACACCAACATCAGGCTATATTGAGATTCAATACACTCATTGCTGTAGCTTTAGAGAGATTCCAACCAAGTTCTTTTTCAAAGTTGTTTTGGCTGTCCCAGGCTCTTTCTGTTCCTATATAAAGCTTAAAAGCAGATTATCGATTTCTTTTTCTTCCACAAAAAACATAAAAAAATTTTTTTAAAGCCTCCTGAAATATTGATTGGAATTGCACCAAAGTGCTAAGTCAGTTTGGGGAGAATTTACATCTTAATATTGAGTCTGGAAATCCTATCGACAGAGAAGCCAGGTGAGTTACAGTCGTGTCCGACTCTGTGTGACCCCATAGACGGCAGCCCACGAGGCTTCCCCGTCCCTGGGATTCTCTAGGCAAGAACACTGGAGTGGGTTGCCATTTCCTTCTCCAATGCAGAAAAGTGAAAGTGAAGTTGCTCAGTCGTGTCCGACTCTTCGAGACCCCATGGACTGAGCCTACCAGGCTCAACCATCCATGGGATTTTCCAGGCAAGAGTACTGGAGTGGGTTGCCATTGCCTTCAGTTACCATGTTGAATAAAAGTCCTGAGATCATGTTTGCCTTTTCTAGATTGGAAAAGGAAAATATTCAGTCTTTCACTGTAGATTTTTTGTAACTGCGCTTAGTCAGTTTGAGGATGTTCCTCGTTTATTGAGAATTTTTTTTTGAGAAATCCATCAGAATGGATTTCTTATATATTTCTCTTTTTTCATTTTCTTTTATTCAGTAAAAATAACCCATATATTGCTGTGTATATTAATCCGAGCACACACACACACACACAATTTATTCTACAAACTTACTCTCCTTAGTAGATACAAGGAAACTGCAGTTATCCATTCTTTTTGAGTGAGCTTTGGTAGTTCTGCCTTTCAAGTAATTTGCCCATTTCATCTGAGTTGCTGGATTTACTGGCATAAATTGTTGGTAATATACTCTTATCCTTAGGCTCTATTGTGATGTATCTTCTTTTTATTGTCTCTTTCCAGCTGTTTGCTTTGGATTTAATGTGTCCTTTTTCTGACTTCTTAAAGTCCTTATATGAAGAGTTGAGATCTTTCTTTTCTCATATAAGTAATGCTGTGATTTTCCTCTTAGCACTGCTCGAGTGCCACAGATTTGAGTGTTGTTGTTTTTTTCCCATTTCATTCAATTCAAAATATTTTCTGACTTCTATTTTGATTTATCCTTCACTTCTGGGTAATTTGCAAGTATCTTATTTAATTTCTGAATATTGAGGGTTTTCCTGATAGCCTTGTACTGTTAATTTCTACTTTAGTTCCTTTGTGGTCAAATGTGTGTGTGTGTGTGTGTGTGTGTGTGTGTGTAGTTTTTATAACTTCATCACTTTGAGACTGTGTGTGTGTGTGTGTGTGTGTGTGTGTGTGTGTGTGTGTGTGTAGTTTTTATAACTTCATCACTTTGAGACTATTAAGACCTGAATTCTGGCTCATAGTAATGGTATAGTTTAGCAAATGTCTATGTGCACTTAAATGAACGTGAACTCTGCTATTGTTGCTTGAAGAGTTCTATTAATATGGTTAATTCAGTTGGTTGATAGTTTTGTTCAGATCTATAAGACCCTTGCTGATAGGTAAGATCCATTGTTTGCTCATTTACTTGTATTACGTACAGAAACAATTTGAAGTGTTCAGCAAGATGGATTTGTCAATTTAGATTTTAGTTCACCTGGTTGCCTATGTCAGCTCTCTAGTGGGCACCCAAAAATTTCAGTTCTGTAGATTACCAGCTTTTCTCATTATTAAGGTGGGAGCAACATTCTCCTGTGGCTCTCCCTATCCTAAGAAGAGTGAAACCAAGAGTCATTTTCAATTCTAATACAAGGGTGATTTGCCTCGGTTTTCTTACCTGTAAAGCAGGCAGAACATCAAACCCCTTATGGGATTTTCCTGAAGATTAAATAAGGTTGTGTGTATGTGTTTACTTATTTCTGTTTGTATATTTATGTATCCCTTAAAACAGTGTCCTACACATAATAGGCTCTATAACACTTCAGCCTTCATATTTCTTCTTGTGATAGGTTTCTTTGTTTACTGTCAGTATTGGAATAACTTAAGACCACCATTATCAGAGAGTGTTGTTAGGACACTTCCTTTCTAACCAAATGTCATTTTCCTGAGTTGCTCTTCTAATAACCAAGTATAAGATATGAACTAATAGTGTTCACAGTTTAGAAATAGATTTAAACAAATTGACACAAATTGACTAGATTATAAAGAAATCCATGAAGTATACTTCTCTGGATTTCCTAAAGTCAGAAATTTTATCCTTTTTGTGGTCACTTTAGCTAATAGTGATTCCTTCAGACTTTTTATCCTTCTTCTTAGTGTTACAGATCTCAATTTAAAATGAATTCACCTTATAAAGATACCTGTATAACTACTTATCAAGACATTTCAAAATGTCAAATATATGAATTTTATTAAAAGAGCCTGCTTCCTTTTTTTCCCCTTCTGTACCTAAAGGCAACATCAGATGCTGACCTGAAAGAACATATGGTTGGAATCATCTTCAGCAGAAGTAAACTGACTAACCTACAAAAACAGGTTGGTCAATAGTCATTTCATAATCTTCGTCAGTTTTGTTTGTTTTTAGGATATAAAGCATTTTCCAAAATTTATGGAGGCTTTTTTATGCTGACTCTTTTATAGGTCCTGCAGAATGTGTCTGCCTTTTTCTAGAGAGGAAGGAGTATGTTGGCATACCTGCATCACTTTAAAGACTTTGTTATGAATGTTAACTTTCTTACCTTGCTGCTCTTTGTTTTTCTCATTTTCAGGTAGATTGTTTCATTTTGGTGTCAAATACCCAGTTATATCAGATTTCATTTGCGTTTCCTGTGTTCCTTTCACCTTTGTTTTTTTGTTTGTTTGTTTTTAATTATTCTGCTGAGCAGTTATAATGTTAACTAAACGAGTGTTAGATATTTCTAATTATTACGAGATGGTAGAGTAGCACTAGATCATTCATGCAATGGGAATTCACTTCGTGAATACGTAAATAACATAAAATTAGCCCTTTTGAAGTCAAATAAAATACTGACTTTTGAATTAGGTTGTAAATTGGCCCACTATTTTAACTTTCAACACTTTAAGTCTTTTTTAAATAAATCACATAAATTTATTTGTGCTTTATCTTTTTAACAGCATTTTATTGACTTGTAGAAGCTACCAGTTATAAAATGTGCTGTTATTTTCTGTCACTAAAAAAAAGAAAATTGCTGCCAATTAAATTATGAATTGTATCAATTACAAATCACATGAATAGAAATATGGGGGAAAAGATGCCTTAGAAGTGATTAAACGTGGTGATTTGTTTTCATTTGATGTCTTAAACCACAGGCAGGGGAATTGGTAACCAGTATAGCATTCATTTCTGTACTAATTGATTAAATACTCAGGTTTTTAATCGTCGTTTTCCTTAGTTGTTTTTAAGATGTGTTAAGAGAATGGTATGATGGAGAATTAACTGGGAGGAAGAGTATTAAACTGAGTATCAACTAATATTCTTTTTTTTTAATTAGACCTTACAAATACACTTTTACATTTTCTTAATGTTGCCCTTGAACAGGTGTGTGCTCACATCGTCCAGGCCATTCGCATGGAAGCCACCAGAGTCCGCGAGGAATGGGAACATGCCATATCAAGCAAAGAAAATGCCAATTCCCAGCCCAACGATGAAGATGCCTCCTCTGACGCCTACTGCTTTGAGCTGCTCTCCATGGTCCTGGCCTTGAGCGGCTCCAACGTAGGCCGGCAGTACTTGGCCCAGCAGCTGACTCTGCTCCAGGACCTCTTCTCACTGCTCCACACCGCCTCCCCACGCGTCCAGAGACAGGTGACTGGCACATCTCCTACCTGGAGGCTTATTTTGTTACTTTTTATATTTAATTAATTCGTTTAATTGGAGGATAGTTACTCTACAGTATTTGTGATGGTTTTTTCCATACATCAGCATGAATCGGCCACAGGTACACATGTTTGAAACATTGTGAAAAATTATTCTAACAAAGAGATTCAGTGTTTCTTGTTTTGGGGGGTTTTGTTTGTTTGTTTGTTTGTTTGTCATAGCATATTTTGGTTTTTGGATTATATTTTAACCCCATGTTTTTCTTTTTGACTCGTTATAGTGAGAATATGGAAGAACAAAGTATGTTCCACTGTAGTAATGTGCTATTGTGATAAATAGTATTCTGCTACTCAGCCTTATTACCTTGAAATATATAATGACCAAGTAAGAGATGTGTTTTTTTTCTTGCTGCCCTGGAGTGGTAGTCATTTGAGAGATTAAATCAAGCTTAAATCATTTCTCTGTCCTCAAAACTTTTGAATTCATAGAATGGCAGCTGGACTCAAGAAAAAAGAATACTTTAAATAAAACACCGATCTTTTTTCAAAAAAATTGAAGTATAGCTGATTAACAATGTTGTGTTAGTTTCAGGTGGACAGCAAAGTGATTCAGTCACATGTACATGTTATCTATTCTTTTTCAAGTTATTTTCCCATTTAAGCTATTACAGAATATTGAGCAGAGCTCCCT
Source organism: Neotragus pygmaeus (assembly GCA_006410875.1). Lineage (NCBI taxonomy): Eukaryota > Metazoa > Chordata > Mammalia > Artiodactyla > Bovidae > Neotragus > Neotragus pygmaeus. Next base: position 579,210 of record SJYV01046975.1, read on the forward strand.
GTGCTATACAGTAGGTTCTTGTTGGTTATCTATTTCAAATATAGCTGTGTGTATATGTCAATCCCAAATCTTTAAATAGAATTCTTTTATTTTTCGTACCAGGTGACCTCCTTACTAAGACGAGTTTTGCCTGAAGTGACCCCTAACCGTCTGGCCAGCATTATAGGAGTCAAGTCTCTCCCGCCAGCAGATATCAGTGACATTATTCACTCAACAGAGAAAGGAGACTGGAATAAGCTAGGAATCTTGGACATGTTTCTAGGATGCATTGCCAAAGCACTCACAGTACAGCTAAAAGCCAAAGGAACCACCATCACAGGAACAGCTGGCACCTCCGTGGGCAAAGGAGTGACGACAGTCACCCTCCCAATGATTTTCAATTCCAGGTGGGTCCTTGCACCTGTTCTGGTACAAGAATAGACCAGAGTGAGCTACTGTTTGAAGGTTTCAGACGCCTCAGGTTCCATCTTGTTTGCTTATTTACCAGAAATAGAAGCCATAAATGACTGACCTGTGTATGAAAGAGAATGCTGTGTATAATAAAAGTGTCTTTTCAAATTAGTGGGGAAAGAAAAATTTGCCGAGTATATATGATGTTAGCATACTTCCCAAGTCAAAACACAAAACGATAGACCCTCTCACCATGTACACAATAAACTTGAGATTAACTGAAACTTCACATATTTTTGCTTTTAAACTCTACTAGGACAAATTATAGAACATTTTTGTAATCATCAATTTGGGAAGACGTCCTTAAATGATAAAACACAGAACCTGAAGTAACAGGGAAAAGACTCAGAGGCTTGGCTAATTAAAAGTGAAAGTTGTTTGTTTTTAAAATACAAACAACTGACTTGGAAAACAAATATTTAACAGTTAGTAGACAATGAATTATTTGTCATAATATTAGAAGAATGACTACAAATCAATGAAAAAACAACCAACCAACCAATACAGATTTCTGCCAAGAATAGTCAGTTCAGAGAAGAAAAATTACAAATGCCAGGACTTCCCTGGTGGTGTAGTAGTTAAGAATCCACCTTCCAATACAGGGGACGTGGGTTCAATCCCTGGTCGGGGAGCTAAGATCCCACATGCCGCTGGGCAACTACTGAGCCTGCAACTGCAAACCCACGAGCTCTGGAGCCCACGTGCCACAATGACAGGGAAGACTGTGTGCCCCATCTCAGAGTCCATGTGCTACATCCAAGACCCAACACAGCCAAAAATAATTAGAAATGTTAACCTATAAATGCCAACAAATAAAAGGTGCTTCGGTGGTAGTCAGAAAAATGTAGATTAAAACAATAGTGAAATATCTTTGCATTGGCATAACTGACATCTAATTAAATTGCTAAAACCTTTTTGGATGTCAGTTTGATAACGTCAGTCTATTTAAAAATCTGCATATCCTTTGACCTACCAATTTTACTTCTGTAGAACTGTTTCTCTCAAAAAATGTTCATACAGGTACACAAAGATATTGTAGAGGGCTGTTTATTACAGAATTGTGTATAACAGCAGAAGATTAAGGACATCTGGAATAATGCTAGAGAAGGAGCCAATTCATGACATTAAGCACCAGAATGTTACAAGTGTATCACTTCCTTCATCTGGATAGTCTTGCCAGGGGAAAAAATGTGAGCTGAACAGTAGTAGATTAGTCATATAGTTGACATATTCTGGTGGAAGCTCTTATCTTTATGTGACCTGGTAACAAATAGTTTGTGCTTTGTGGATCTATTTTGAATGGTACTGTTCTAAAAGATGCATGCAAAAATAATGTTTGATATTTATAATAATAAACAATGAAATACTTGAAAGGGAAAATATGTCAGAAGAGCTACTCTCTTAGAGTTGAAGAGATATGTTATGAGTAATATTGTGATTAATTTTCTTTTAAAACGCCCCAACCAATTGAATCATTTTAAATAAGTTTTTGTCTTACTCATTTGTAACTACTACTGGTTGGCTTACAAATGCTGACTTTTCTTTGCAGTTACATCCGTCGAGGTGAGAGTCATTGGTGGATGAAGGGCTCCACTCCTACCCAGATCTCAGAGATCATCATTAAACTTGTTAAGGATATGGCCGCAGTAAGTTCCCAGTAGAAACCTGATTAACAAAACAAGTAGCGTAATCATTCTACTGAATTGTTAGGACAACATTCATGTCATTTTGCCTAATTCACAAGCTCTGTTTAGTAAGTTCACTATCGCACCCTTTGTCTTTTCAGTTGGTGAAAATTTTTCCTTTTGTGTAAACTGTGTGCATTTCAAGCTTCCCAATTAATTTGCTTGAGAGATATTTCCATAAGTCTTCCAAGACTTAAAGCTTAAAAAACAAAGTATACTGTTTGAACCCTACAAAGCAGCCTGAGTCCAAGACTCTAGACGAGAAAAGGCCTTTTTCAGTGTGACGTTTTCTCCGTCTTCTGTTGTCACAGTGTATTGAATGTCCTGTACTGCTGTCCAGGTTTTGCTTTTGTGGGGAGATCCAAGAGTGTGGAGGAAAGGTAATTACTTCTCAGAGTGCCTGGCTCTCGTATTTCCAGGAGTCCGGCCCAGAGAGGGCAGGATACAGTGGATGGTAGATCCTGAGAGGTGGAGTAAAAGGCAAGCATTTTGGAGGAAGAGGAATTGAAATTGGAGCTGTGCCTTTAAAGATTGATAGTGCATGGATATGAGATTAGTAAGCATGTTCTGGAAAAAAAATGAAGTTCTATCACTTTTCCAGCAGCAGGGACATTTCCTCAGTGGGAGAAATGGAGAATGTTTTCAGTTCTCAAATAGGCTTTCTGAGTATGTTCACTGGATGAACATATTGGGAAAGATGTTTGGGAATACCAAAATTCTATAGTAGTTACATGTTGGTGTTCAGTAAAACTCAAGTTAGCAAATTAAGGTAGTTGTAATTTAAATCCATTTATGCAGTGGCACCCCACTCCAGTACTCTTGCCTGGCAAATCCCAGGGGCGGAGGAACCTGGTAGGCTGTAGTCCATGGGGTCGCTAAGAGTCGGACACGACTGAGCGACTTCACTTTCACTTTTCACTTTCATGCATTGGAGAAGGAAATGGCAACCTACTCCAGTGTTCTTGCCTGGAGAATCCCAGGGACAGCGGAGCCTGGTGGGCTGCTGTCTCTGGGGTCGCACAGAGTCAGACACGACTGAAGCGACTTAGCAGCAGCAGCAGCATGCTCTTGGGTTCCAGTAATACTCCTCTAAAGCAAATCAGCTTAGATGTATGACTTCTTTGTTAAATAACAGGGTTTCATGATCAAAATGTCTCAGTCATAGACACCTTAGTATTTGTTATGTTTTTATCTAAACGTAAGGTGAAATGCCCTTGAATTCTGTAGGAAAAAAGTTCAGTTCAATCGCTCAGTCATGTCCAACTCTTTGCGATCCCGTGAATTGTAGCATGCCAGGCCTCCCTGTCCATCACCAACTCCCGAAGTTTACTCAAACTCATGTCCATTGAGTCGGTGATGCCAGCCATCTCATTCTCTGTCGTCCCTTTCTCCTCCTGCCCCCAATCCCTCCCAGCGTCAGGGTCTTTTCCGGTGAGTCAACTCTTTGCAAGAGGCGGCCAAAGTATTGGAGTTTCAGCTTTAGCATCAGTCCTTCCAATGAACACCCAGGACTGATCTTGTTTAGGATGGACTGGTTGGATCTCCTTGCAGTCCAAGGGACTCTCAAGAGTCTTCTCCAATACCACAGTTCAAAAGCATCAATTCTTTGACACTCAGCTTTCTTCACAGTCCAACTCTCNGCTTTAGCATCAGTCCTTCCAATGAACACCCAGGACTGATCTTGTTTAGGATGGACTGGTTGGATCTCCTTGCAGTCCAAGGGACTCTCAAGAGTCTTCTCCAATACCACAGTTCAAAAGCATCAATTCTTTGACACTCAGCTTTCTTCACAGTCCAACTCTCACATCCATACATGACCACTGGAAAAACCATAGCCTTGACTAGACGGACCTTTGTTGGCAAAGTAATGTCTCTGCTTTTCAATATGCTATCTAGGTTGGTCATAACTTTCTTTCCAAGTAGTAAGTGTCTTTTAATTTCATGGCTGCAATCATCATCTTCAGTGATTTTGAAGCCCAGAAAAATAGTCTGACACTGTTTCCACTGTTTCCCCATCTTGGGAACCTAAATTTTTACATACTTTTCTTTTGAATCATCTAAATAGTAATTAGACATTGAGTTTATAATATGGTTGTGAAGGATTTTTAAAGTATGCCCTTTGATCTAAAAGTCCACTAGCAAAGCTTCCTTTTTGGTGAGGGATGTTAAAAGAACAGAATTTTCTGCTTTGATTATACCTATCTGGTTGCTTATCACATTATTCTGTCCTGCTCATTAGGGTCATTTGTCAGAAGCGTGGTCAAGAGTGACAAAAAATGCCATTGCGGAAACCATCATCGCCCTGACCAAGATGGAGGAGGAATTCAGATCCCCAGTGAGGTGTATTGCTACAACTAGGGTAGGCTTACTTGCTTGGGTCTGTTTTGTCGTTGCCTGTTCTTTTTCCTTATAGGCTTAAACAAATTTAAATCAATAAGTCAGCTTAATTTACTTTTTAAAAAATTTTACTTTATTGAATATAGTGGATTTGTAATGTGTTAATTTCTACTGTGATTCACATATAAATATGTTCTTTTTCATACTGTTTTTCCAATACAGTTTTTCCCAGGACATTGAATATAGTTCCCTGTGCTATACAGTAGGACTCTGCTGTTTATCAGTTCTCTATATAATAGTTGGGATCTGCTTATCTCAAATTCCCAATCCATGCCTTCCCCATCTGCTTCACTTTTTTATTTTCATATCAAATATTGTATTTATTGAAAAAGTATGAAGGGCTTTTTGTATTACAAGCTAAGTATAGTAATTTTAAATATTCACGGTTATGTGTTCTTTGTCATTTGTTTTTGTTATTTTTAAGGGAGCTAGGGTATACTTCTCTGATAATATCACTTGGTAAAGAATCCGCCTGCAATATGGGAGACTTGGGTTCAGTCCCTGGATTGGGAAGATCCCCTGGAGAAGGGAAAGGCTACCCACTCCAGTATTCTCGCTTGGAGAATTCCATAGACTGTATAGTCCATGGGGTCGCAAAGAATCAGACACAACTGAGCGACTTCCATTCACTATTTATTCAAGGATATACTGATTTTGTAAAGGATATACTGATTTTGTATTTCCTATATGTCAGTGTACTGTGTCTCCGATGATGTTTCCTGATAACTTTAGTATCAGTGTGACACTGTGATAGACTGACGATCCTTTAAAGACAAGGCCCCTACCTGCTTCTTCCGTAATAGAGCCCATAGCCTACTTGATGAATATGCAGGCCTGACTTTTAAAAAGCAGAAAGTGTGTGCAGGGCACAGTGGGTCAGAGTCTCTTAGAACGTGAGATTGCGTCCTTCAGATGAGAGAGCTACTGTAGATTTTAACCTGCCTAGTGTCATGTCCCATACACTTCCAAAAGAGATTTGACATTTCCTTGAAGCAGGGCAGTGTGACAGCATTAGGAAGAAGTAAAAGCTGGTAGAAACTGCCTAAGCTGATCCTCAGAAGTCCGAAAAAGAATATACATTGTATTTCCCTTGGGCAGAAAAAGCCAGCTGATGCCAGGTTGCCAGTGAGTGTGACTCTGGGACCCTTTCCCAACACGCAGGCTGCACAGGTTCTGCAGTTGGCTCTCACCTTTCCCCTTGCACACTTTTCTTCTGGTTTTCCTTTCCCTGCTTTTCTTCTCTCTTTACTCCATGTCTAGTGACACTCACTTGCACTTCTCAGCGTTGAAACATTTGAGTCATTTTCTGTTTTTCAGTAGTGACTTAATAATCTATGTAAAAATAAAATTTACGCTTTAAGCCTCAGAAAATTCTAACTTGTATTTGAGGGCAATTTTCTAAACCTTGTAAGATGTTGACTTATTCCTGACAAAGTGTGTCAAGCCTGGCACTAGGCTGTTAGGTGCATACAGAGATTTCTAAGAATCCTTTACTACCCCACTTCTCATGGGACTGAAAAATTCAACAGTCCTTTCTACCACCTTCCTTGGAATTCAGTGCCACTAAATGGAAAAATTTATAGGAGACACTGGTATGTTAAGTATATAAATTTATGTATTGATACGCTGTTTACGCACTAAAATAATAAAGGGTAATTTTATATGTCAGAAAGACAACAGAATGGTTCATCAGAGCAAGTCGGTTATTCAGTACGTGTTTGCGTTCCTGCTATGAACCTGGCACACACAGTAGTGGGCGTGTGTGCCTGCTACCACATCAGGAAGACATGAGTACCTCTGGGGACCTACACTTTTTCAAGTGCAGCCAACATTGCTTAGCTGTTAACAGTCCATGTTCTCTAAGTCGGTGGTATAACTGCGTTTCTTTCACTAGCTCTGGCTTGCTCTGGCCTCTCTGTGCGTTCTCGACCAGGACCACGTCGACCGCCTCTCCTCAGGGAGATGGATGGGAAAGGATGGACAGCAGAAACAAATGGTAAGATCAGAGTTCCTTTATACAAGTCTAGCTTGTTTTTCTTTACACTAAGCTTTAGCCTAGCTTTACTCCACGTGTCAAAATGCACAATTAGTGGAACTCGTAAAAAATTGCATCACATGGCCTGAGTTCATCTCACAAGTCTCTGCAGTTAGGGTTTCCTCTTCATAGTGTATTAGGGGATTTAATTATATTGAAAAAACTTCTTTCTTCTCTGAGTCATGTTTGCATCATATCAAACGTTGGTTTTAGCCAGACTCTGATTCTGTATCTAGAGTTTGTACTAAAATGTCTTATGAGAAGAAGGAAATAAAGCAGTAAGAGAGCAATATGAGATGCAGTTTATTCACAAGTGTACTTAGAGTTTGCGAAGTATCCCTTGCTTCACCAGAAAGAAAAACTTTATATAGGCCCTTTAAACATTTCCTTAACATTCATGTGTCAAAAAATGCATTATTTATTAATTTAGCATGCAGAATGTTTGAATATAACAGGAGAAATTTTCTTAAGTCTCTTAAAAAAAAAGTATAATGTTTATTTTGTTCATCACTGAACATACGTAGCCCATTAATCATGGATTTGGGGATTTTTTATAATTAAGTATGTTTGCCGTAATTCTCTTTAACATTCAAATTCTAAATTCTTATTAGAGTTCAGCCTGACAACCTGATCCTGTTGTAAATAAATCACATTCAGGGTGTATGAGTATTTAAGCCTTTCTGGTTAATCTGCTGTAACATATGGAAATGTCCTTTTCTAGCCAATGTGTGATAACCATGATGACGGTGAAACTGCAGCAATCATCTTGTGCAATGTATGTGGAAACCTATGTACTGACTGCGACAGATTCCTTCATCTTCATCGGCGGACCAAAACTCATCAAAGACAGGTGACGGTTTCTGCATTTACATGCATGAGTGTCTGGAACATAAAATATATTCACTGAGAAATAAATATGGGAAAGAGACTTGGTGTAATGGGGGAAAAAATGGACCTTGGAATCAAAGACCTTGGTGGAATTCCCAGCTGTCTCATTTACCAACTGTGTCAATCAAGAATGCCGTTTAATCTCTGAGACTTGGTTTCCACATTTATGAAAAATGAGGTGGTTGTGAAGGTTAAAGAGAAGACTAGAAACACCTAAAGTTTCTTAGAGTGCCTAATAAAGCTGTTTTCATTAATGCATAATTAAATTTTATACATTTTCTTTCAGAGTGATAAATTTATTTCCCTCTTTTTTTTTAATGATACTATAGGTCTTCAAGGAAGAAGAAGAAGCTATAAAGGTTGACCTTCATGAAGGTTGTGGCAGAACCAAACTGTTCTGGTTGATGGCATTAGCAGATTCTAAAACAATGAAGGCAATGGTGGAATTCCGAGAACACACAGGTAAGCAGATTTATGACTGAACCATGCCTAGCAAGTAGAGTGAACCATCCCTACTGATTATGGTTAAATTAGATGTTAGTTTAATTATTTATGTGAATAATTTTGATTGTTTTCTGATAAGTGATTATGACAGCATTGATCACCATCTGTATTTTTATATCAGTGTTCTGTGTTATAAACTAGCTGTTTATATGTCATGTCATGTCAATGTTATGTCATTTTATCTGAAACATGAATTTTTCATTTTGATTTTAACTTTTTTCATTTTTTTATTTTTTTCTGGAATATTCTCAACTTAAAGGTACATTGAATCTTAGAAATTCCCTATTTTCAGCACCTCTTTAGTCTGCTGTTTATCTGACTCACACAAATTTCTAATTTTGGTGTTAGGTGTAAATCTGACAAATTTAAATAACTTTTCATGCTCCAAGAGCATAGTCTTTTTTTTCCCTCACTGCTGATTTTTTTCTTCCTATTATTCCTCCATACCATATATTACATTAGTAACTGTTCCAGTGTTTGGACCATCCTTGTAATTAATGATATAAACTGTTCATTTTAAAATATCTTTTCTGGAAGTATTGCTAGATTCAGTTATTATATTTAGATTTTTATACAATATTTATGTTTTATAATGAGCTTGGTCTGTATTTTTCAAATCTTGTTTTCTTTCCTTTTGCTGTTTTATGGATTCCGTTCCTTCTTCAGCTATTTCAGATAGATTTAAATTCCTTTCAAATTGCTCTGTTATCTTCACTTCTCTGGGAATTTTTATGTTCTTCACATTTCATATCCTCTGGTAATTTCTCTATACCTTGTAACTTTGTTGCTAGGAAAGGTACTTGAATGATTTCTCTTTCTTCCATGTATTTTCATTTAGTTTTTGTTGTTGTATTTTGTCTGATATTGTGGTCTTATAGTGAGGGGGCCGACCATAGCTGCCTGACCTGCTGTCTTGACTGGTCTGTTTCTGTGGAAAAGTATAAATAAATCAGTTAATAATTTATTTAGCTTCAGACAGATATTTAGTTTCTTATCCTTTTGTGTGTGTCTGTGATTATTTGCTCTGTAATTAGAGCAGCTTACAACCATTCAGCTACAAAACTGCCAGGCTGATTTCTCAGTGATAGCAAGTAAAACATTCCTGGTTTGCTTTTTTTGTTTCTTTCAACTAGTTATAGTAAAATATGTAGAAAACATGCTTAAGGGGGATTTTTCTTTTCTGCTTGCGCCCAGGAAAGCCCACCACAAGCAGCTCAGAGGCGTGCCGCTTCTGTGGCTCCAGGAGCGGGACGGAGTTATCTGCTGTTGGCAGCGTTTGTTCTGACGCAGACTGCCAGGTGCGTGTGGCGTTGCCATCACAGTAAGGATTAGCTTACTTACGTGTTCCCTCCTGACACCTTCGCTTGGTGTGAGAGTTTGAGCTCAGAATCACTTTCGTTTTCTAAATTAGCATATTACCCATGTCAAGAGCTGGATGTGTTACCAAAGCTGGAGAATAATCAGTTAAAGCCCTCAAACCCAAAGCAATCTCTTTTATGTTTCCCAGCCGTCACCATTGTATATATTTAACATTTTCTTCTGTGCTAGAAGCAGATAAAGATCTATGGGCTGCATTACACGTTTTATTCACTTGTTTCCTTGAATTTGTTTAAGCCTAAACATCTATATATGTCCCATGCTATCCAAATACTTTTGATTATTCGCTTCAGTTAACAAGAATTTGGATAAAGTCCAGATAATGGAAGATACCTGTATTTTTTGTAATCCCCATTTTGGTGAAGGGTAGTTGGTAGGCAACCCACTCCAGTATTCTTGACTGGGAAATCTCATGGACAGAGAAGTCTGGTGGGCTACAGTCCATGGGGTCGCAAAGAATCAGACACGACTGAATGACTTAACACACACACAGTTGGTAATTGGATGATTAATGTCAGGAATTTTTTTTTTTTACTTCCTGGCTATGCATGATAACAAATAGATCAAAATTACAGTTCAGGGTTTAATCAGCTTTCCCTTTATATGGAGTAAAATTTTTTTAATCACATTAAAAGAAAAACAAACTTTTGTTAATAATCCTAAGTTATATTCAAGCAGAGAATAAAAATAACTACTTTGTGGTTATTTAGACTTATATCTATTTCCTATGGGAAAGTATCTTAGGAAATTAACATACTGGATATAATTTACCAGGCTGTTTGCCTTTTTTAAATACACTTTCTGTGCCATATTGTAATTCACCTTTCACAGGAGTATGCTAAGATAGCCTGTAGCAAGACCCACCCTTGTGGCCATCCATGTGGAGGTGTTAAGAACGAAGAGCACTGTCTGCCCTGTCTACACGGCTGTGATAAAAATGCCGCCACCCTGAAGCAGGACGCTGACGACATGTGCATGATCTGTTTCACGGAAGCACTCTCGGCCGCGCCGGCCATTCAGGTTGTCTGGGCTTTTAAAGCATTAAGTGTCTAGATTTTTCAGTGAGAAGTATAAATGTACTCATCAAGTAAACAAGTGATTGACTCTTTCTTATAATTGGGTGAGACTGTCCCACTAATGTCTACCAGTTTCTTAAAGAGCAAATGCTCTTTTTGTTCTGTGTCCATGTTATATGTACACTGAGCTTTCATCTGTGATTTGTATGAGCCTGTATAGTCAAGTGAATGTCTAAAATGTTCATAAGGGAGAAAAAAAAATTATTCAATAGCTTCTCTCTTCTTAATTTCCAAAATTCAGCATGGCATTTTACAGCATTATGTAATCGATCCATGCATAATAATACATACCTCTATATATAATATATATACATACATCTGTAATATACTAGAAATATTATGGAAGTTACAATTTGCTCAATAAGATTTTCTTTAACATTTACTGGTTGTTTGTTTATATGTTCAGTTCTTGTGACTCTAAGACAATGAGTATTCTCAAAAACAAATCTTTTTCTTATTTCTAAGAGATACAAAACTGAATATTTCTCATTTCTCCCTAACCCAGCTTACTCTCTATAAGATGATATTGATACGTAAATAATGAAAATCGGGAGAAGCTGAAGATCTCGTTTGTCATGTCCCATGAATAACAGAAGGCTGGAATTTCATTCTACCTAATTTCTAGATTTCTCTCTTACCTGCTCTAAGTAGCAGCCTGCATTGAATACTCTGTCAGTTACTCGCATTTATGGTTACTGCATGTGGCTATATCCTCTCCTTTTTTCCTTTAAGCTGGACTGCAGTCACGTATTCCACTTACAGTGCTGTCGACGAGTTTTGGAAAACAGATGGCTTGGTCCAAGGATAACGTTTGGATTTATATCTTGTCCCATTTGCAAGGTATGGAAAGCATCAGAAATTATCTACTTTCTATTTATTTTCATCTCTTTCCTTATCTTTGGTCTTTCAAAATAAACACGTGGCAGCATTTCTAGGTGACCTTCCCAGTCTGCTGTGTATCAACAGCCCCCTTCAGTTGCCACTCTGTTCACACAGGTAGCACCTAAGAATATTATAAGATCTGTATCTATTATAATACATTTCAAGACATTAATTGTCCCTGAAAAGCTAATTAAATTAAACTATTACATCAGATAATTGATGTAGATATTGTCATGCATTGAAGGGCACACATCACTGCTTTCAGACCCCTCAGGGTTCAGACCACATGACATAACAGTGCATGACTACCCAAAAGAAGAATGAGCCTGTCGTGCCAGTAGGTACTCACAGCTGCCGTAAAAGAGTAAAACCTGAGCTTGAAGTGCCATTAGGACAGATTCCTTAGAGTGCAGGGAAAATAAGGAGGAAATTCTCCACATTCTGACACATCTCTGCAAAGGTAGTGACCAGAGTAAGTTATTTGAGCAGGCTAACAATGCTTAACACAAAAGCTTGTTCACAGATGTGCTTGCACACGGCATGTAGCATGTAACATGGACTTAGCACAGCCATTGGTAAGACTGAGCCACGTTCAAAAAGACGATAGTATTTTCTCTCCCTTTTCGTTTGGTGCCGCAGAGAAAAGTCACGTTTAGGAAGTGATACAGGAAAGTAATAGAGAAATACTATTTGTTCGTTTCTATTATGTAACCTACCCTACCCCCAAGGAACCACAACACACACACACACACACACACACACACATATTTGTGGCAGCAGGGTAACCTTTCATTCCAGGAACAGCTAAGGCTGCAGGAGATATATCTCATACTCAGAAATATGAAGCTGCTGCAGTGGAATTTTCACGTTTGTGCCCCACTTTCGCTGCTCTTGGGAAAATACAGGCTTGTAAGGACTGTCCAGGATTATTTTTCAATGATATTTTATCTAGGAAATGTTTTCATTATCTCCTAGCACAGTGCTTGGCACATAGATGAACACTTAAGTGTTTGTTGAATTAATAAATAAATGATTCTTTTGAGTAGAGACTGTTCTTTTTTTTTTTTAATTTCAGAACAAGATAAATCATATAGTGTTAAAAGACCTGCTTGATCCAATAAAAGAGCTCTATGAGGATGTCAGAAGAAAAGCCCTGATGAGACTGGAATACGAGGGTCTGCATAAGAGTGAAGCTATCACAACTCCTGGTGTGAGATTTTACAACGACCCCGCTGGCTACGCCATGAATAGATATGCATATTATGTCTGTTACAAATGCAGGAAGGTATGCTGTTAATCATATGAGGAGTTTTTAAGAACTAGAGATTATCTATGAGATTAAGAAATTGAATTGTCAAATGATGTCTAATTATTCTCATGCCTACAGTCTGAAGTTAAAAATGAAAACGTTTGGTGCTCTGCTTCAAGTAGACTTTATTTTCTTAGTTTGTTTTGGGCTTTTTTAAAAAATATATACAAATTGTTTCCAGAACATGAAATATTTCTCTGCATAATCTCTTTCCCATCAGTATTGTTTGTTGAATCCAGTTACTTCTTAAATAAACTTCTCTTGCTTAATTAACTCTTTTGACCTTTCCCTTCTAAAAATCCTTGCCTCCTCTATTTCCAGGACAAGACTTTTCCTGATATCTTCCTGCCTTTCTGGTCACTCCTCTTTAACTCCCTCGCAGAGTTTCTTTTTATTCACCTACTCTTACATATTGTTTCCCCAGCCATCCATTCTAGCCCAATAATACCACCGTGACTTTGGTGACCTGCAGACCCATGCCTTTGCCTATCTGTATTATTCTGACCCTTCAAAATTTTTGAAATTTAGATATAAATATCCAGTTGTCTATCAGACATTTATATTTCTCGCAGATACTTCTGACTCTCCCAGTCTCCAGTCTGTATTAATGCTTCACACTTACAGTTCCACTAGTTGATGTTAAATCTGACTGTGTCACTATTCTGCTTACAATCCTGTAGCCTGCCCCCCGCCACACACACCAGCTCTCCAAGTCTCATCTCCCAATATGCTGCCATCTGTGCCCCGTGCAGCAGAGTACGGAACAACTTGCAGCTCCCCAAACTGGGCCGTGTGTGCTCCCTCACTGACATCCTGAGCGCCTTTCCTCCCATCCTGCAGGCCTTTCTCTCCCTGGAGTGCTCTTCTCTGCCTCCTACGCTGCCTCTTACTCCCACCTGTGACCCACCCATCCTGCACGGTCTGATGTGTGATCGAGTCTGCCCGATCACACTTCTGGGCTTGGCTCAGGGTTCTCCTCTGTGGTGTCCCCCGCCCCCTCAGTTCCACCATGCCATTCTGCTGTCTTGAATACATGCATCTTAACCCTTCTTATTCTGCATCACAGAGATGTTCACATGTCTCTCTGTCCCACTTGGTGAGTTCCATGAAGATAAAGACAATTTTTTAATTTCTCTACCTCCAGTAGTTGGTGCTTATTCACTTCAGGTTAGTTCAGTCGCTCAGTCATGTCCAACTCTTTGCGATCCCATGAATTGTAGCACACCAGGCCTCCCTGTCCATCACCAACTCCCAGAGTTCACTCAAACTCACGTCCATCAAGTCAGTGATGCCATCCAGCCATCTCATCCTCTGTCGTCCCCTTCTCCTCCTGCCCCCAATCCCTCCCAGCATCAGAGTCTTTTCCAATGAGTCAACTCTTCTCATGNGGTCAAGTGGTCTGGTATTCCCATCTCTTTCAGAATGTTCCACAGTTTATTGTGATCCACACAGTCAAAATTAATAAAGCAGAAATAGATATTTTTCTGGAACTCTCTTGCTTTTTCCATGATCCAGCAGATGTTGCCAAATTGATTGTTAAGTAAATAATGGTGCTATAAATTAATGGAAAAAATTCTTATAAAAACTTAGCTTACCCAAAATGATGTGGAAAGATGTTTAAAATATGAATAGACTTCAATATGTGAAAGAAATTGAATTCTTAAATAAAAATTTTCACAAGTAAAATTTCATGATTAGTTGTCTTCACTGATAAATCTTAACAATTACATAATGAAGAATAATATACACAAAAATACCTAAGGGAATGAAAAATGTGGCATATTTTTCAACTTAGTTTATGGGATGAACACAACAGTAATAATGAAATCTAAGACATTACAAGAAAGAAGAACCAGTTAGTATATGTGATATTCTATTATCCAAAAGGAAATATTCTTTAGGCTGGTTGATCTTAGCACAGAAATGAGAACTGAAAGCTGTTTTCTATGTTAAGCAATATAAAATAAGTAAATATATATATAAGAAATTATTCTGAAATTAATAAGAAATAATTAATAAATTATTCCTTAGAATATGTCTTAGTCCATTTAGTCAGCTATACCAGAATGCCATATATTGGATGACTTATGAAAACAGAAATGTATTTGTTCCAGTTTTTGAGGACTGGTAAGTCTATGATCAAAGTGACAGCAGATTCAATGTCTGGTGATGGTTTATTCCCTTATTCACACACTGTGTCCTCACATGGAAGAAGGGTAGGGGATCTTTAGGAGGTCTCCTTTATAAGGACACCAATCCCATTGATGAGGACTCCACCCTCATGACTCACTCACTTACCAAAGGCCCCACCTCTAATTACCATCACATAGAAGAGTAGGCTTAAATATATGAATATAGAGGGTGGGGAGAAACACAAACATTCAATCTTTTGTAGAATTCTCACTTTATGACCAAGAGAAAGAAATTCAGCAATGGTAGCATTTCTTAAATCAAATGAAAAGTAAATCAATAATAATTTGTTAGCCCTTTATTCTTTTCATACTTTTCATGGAGTTCTCACAGCAAGAAAACTGGCGTGGTTTGCCATTCCCTCCTCTAGTGGACCACATTTTGTCAGAACTCTCCATCTGTCTTGAGTGGCCTTGCATGGCTTGGCTCATTGCTTCATTGAGTTACACAAGACCCTTTGCCATGACAAGGCTGTGATCCATAAAGTGGAAGCAGTGACAGATGTTGTTTTCTTGGGCTCCAAAATCATTGCAAACAGTGACAACAGCCATGAAATTAAAAGACACTTGCTCCTTGGAAGAAAAGCTGTGACAAACTTACACAGTATTGAAAAGCAGAGACATAACTTTGCCAGCAAAATTCTGTATAGTCAAAGCTATGGTTTTTCTAGTAGTCATGCACGGATATGAGAGTTGGACCATAAAAAAGGCTGAGCACTGAAGAACTGATGCCTTTGAATTGTGGTGCTAGAGAAGAAACTTATGAGTCTCTTGGACTGTAACAAGATCAAACCAATCAATCCTAAAGGAAATCAACCCATAATATTTATTGGGAGGACTGATGCTGAAACTGAAGCTCCAATACTTTGTCCACCTAATGTGAAGAACTGTCTCATTGGAAAAGACCTTGTTTCTGGGAAAGATTGAAGGCAAGAGGAGAAGAGGGAGGCAGAGGATGACATGGCTTGCTAATATCATGGACTTAATGGACTTGAATCTGAACAAACTGGGAAGTAGTGAAGGAAGGGGAAGACTGATGTGCTTCAGTCCATAGAATCACAGAGTCAGACACGACTTAGCAACTGAACAACAACAGCAACTTTTATTCTATATTATTAGACAACTAATGAAGTTGGTGCTTAGGATTTCTCAGTGGAATGCAGGGTATGTACATTGAAAGGTAACTAGTGACACTGGATTCTATTTGCATATTATTTGACCCATGGTTCTGGCCATGTGTGACATTAATTTTGAGAAAAAAAAACCAAGTTTTTGTGACTACAGAAGTCTTTGAAGAGCAGAAACTGATTTGAAAGGAGTATTATTAAGCATATAAGAAGTAAAGGCTTATGCAAATGAAGTTACCCCCAATTTTTTTTTTTTTTTTT
>SJYV01046975.1:595453-635649 GCA_006410875.1 Neotragus pygmaeus
ACAGGAAAAACCATAGCCTTGACTAGACAGACCTTTGTTGGCAAAGTAATGCCTCTGCTTTCAATATGCTATCTAGGTTAGTCATAACTTTTCTTCCAAGGAGTAAGCATCTTTTAATTTCATGGCTGCAGTCACCATCTGCAGTGATTTTGGAGCCCCCCAAAATAAAGTCTGACACTGTTTCCACTGTTTCCCCATCTATTTCCCATGAAGTGTTGGGACCAGATGCCATGATCTTCGTTTTCTGAATATTGAGCTTTAAGCCAATATTTTCACTCTCCACTTGCACTTTCATCAAGAGGCTTTTTAGTTCCTCTTCACTTTCTGCCATTAATTGGAGAATGAATGAAGGAAGGAAGAAATCAATATACGAAAGATGCATAGTCTCTCAACATAAGGAACAGAAAATACAGATAATAAAAGGCAAGCTAAATAGATGAAAGCCAGGAAGGTAGACAAATTTCCACACTCGAGGAAAGACCAGTGTGTACCATTTGTTTGTGAATCTTGAATTATTACAAAGAATAAAATATATTTCTCTGTGTTTAATGTACTGGATCTCATCAATGAATATTGTGCTACCATACAGATGACAGTCAGATGCCTCCAAGCCAAGCCAGGAAGCTTGAAAAGTAAAACAGCTGGAATAGGCCCCCAGGACAAGTGAAATATTTCTGAGGCCTGATTTAGCCAGTGCACAACCATTTATAACCCCTCTATCAATGAAGCCTTGTCTTTCAACCTGTTTTCTAGTACAGATAATAACTTTCTGTTGACTCATTTATACAGAATTATGGATACAGTTTCTTTGGGTATGAGACATGTTATATATGCAGAATGCCCCAATTATAATTCCTTGAATTTATTTTGTACCCAAAGCAAATACAGATAAATTACCCATTGTGATAATTTCATATATTCAAGTATCTGTATTAGATACTGTTGAGTTCCTGCATACAGTGTAGCTCTGTAAGTATGAGCATTGTTCTGAACGGAATATCTAAATTTGCCTTTCCTTTTTAAAAACTTTTATATGATCATGTTTGATTTTTTTCCTTTCCCATTAGCCTCAAGATTATAATTTTACACTAATATTTATTTTAGGCATACTTTTAGAGGAGTAGAAGGGAATATGGTATTTAATATTTCAAAAAGGAAAAACTATTCAAACTTGGCCTTGGAAAAGCATAGTTTCTCTTTACTACTTGATATCCTGTTCTTGATATTTATTTGGAGTACTATCCATTCTTTTGTTGTGTTGCTATCACAGTTCATCTTTGAACTTCCTACTGTAAGCATGAATCCATTCCAGAATTGCAGAAACCATATTTCTTGTCCTGATCTGTTTCTTACAGCGGCATCCTGTATAGGTGTCCGCTTGGCATTGCAAGGGAATGTCTGACAGACAGTGATGTTTCCGGAGGCCTCTCGATTTCACTCCTACCGCAGCCACACTGAAGCTCCCGTGGCAGAGTTCTCTGTCTGCTGCTGTAATCTAAGTGTCTTCCCTCCTTAGGCATATTTTGGCGGTGAAGCTCGCTGCGATGCTGAGGCTGGACAAGGGGATGATTATGATCCCAGAGAACTCATTTGTGGTGCCTGTTCTGATGTGTCCAGGGCTCAGGTGGGAGAACATTTTGTTAGAAGGAACAGTTTAAAAGTGTTAAACATCTGTCTTTTTAGACTACTAATATAATAGTGATGGGGATGATATAATAGGCTTCTTCCCCAGTATTTTCTGAGATTTATAGGGGAGAGTATAATTTTCCAGATCATCTTGTATATATTATCTCTTTTGGGTGGTATTGGTATTTGCATTTTATAATTTTTTGTCCCACAAAATAATCACCATGTATCAACAAGTAATAAATTTTACTTATTTCATTTTCTTAAACCTGCAGGCACACTTTTAGGATTTTCTCCATTTCAGTGAAATCTTAACAGTACATCTCTGAGAATGAGAGATAAAAGAAATATTAATAAGTTTTCAATTTTGTTGACCAAGAAGCATTCACAGAGAAATTATATGGATAGCTTATTAAATAAGTTGGTTATTATGGAGCTGGGATTTAAACTTGGGACTTTGTCCAAACCTTTTGGGCCAAGCCACACATTTATTCAGTGTTTTAATGTATCAAGTTTTCAATCAGTTTCGAGAGCTATGTATACTCTCAAAGCATGAATTCCCGAGCTATGTATATGATTATATTAAGTATAGTTGAAATAGACTCACCGTAATCTTGTATTTATTTTCTTTCGCTGTAGATGTGCCCAAAACACGGCACAGACTTTTTGGAGTATAAGTGTCGCTACTGCTGCTCAGTAGCTGTCTTTTTCTGTTTCGGAACAACACATTTTTGTAATGCTTGTCATGATGATTTTCAGAGAATGACTAGCATTCCTAAGGAAGAACTCCCACACTGTCCTGCAGGTATGCTTTCAGTATTTATAAATATGGTTGTGATGCACATGGTCTCTAGTTTTATTTAATGATCCCAAGAGAACACTTTGTTTCAAGTGGCAGAAATCCAGTTCAAACTGTCCTAAACAAAGGGAACTCCTCAGCCCTTGCAAGCTGCCGACTTTCTGAGTGAAGTAGACAGATGACCATCAGGAGCTAGGGGCTCAGACCGTGGGGACTGAGAAGGAAGATAGCTAAGAATTAGTAGAAGGATTGCTGCTCAGTACTAAAGTGCCGTGAGAGGTCTGAAATTATTAATTGATAATAGAATCATTTAAAAGGATTTGGGGGAGGGAGAGTCACACATCTGCCTTTATTATAAGCAGCTATGAATTTTTTTTTTAATGAAGTCTGGAATCAGCACCATAAAGTGGACAAGTGATTTAATAATCTAGAATGGCTGGGAATCAGCAGCATAGTGAGTGAGCATCAGAGAGCCAAGGGAATTAAAGAAGCCACTGAGAATATAGGGGAAATGATGGTCTTTGGAGGTCAGGCTGAGAGAAAATGAATGTGAAAACCAAAAGGAGACTGAAAAAGTCAGAGTCGGGAGGCTAGTGATCACAGTAAGGTGGAACCCCAGGCTGAGCAGAAGTGAGAGCCGTGGAAGGGGAGGTAAAATGTGAACACAGAGGAGACAGATCTAAATCTAGTGAAAGTACACTCAAAAACACACACACCACATACACCAGTATATAGTGTCGTTAAAGCTGGGGAAGGAGACACACTCGCATCCATTGCTTATCAGCATGCAAATGGCAGAATCCTGAGGTCCCTTTCAAAGTTGCAAATTTATCTACCCTTCAGCAATCCCACTTCTGGGAATACATATGTGAGAAAAATACTGAAGAGCAGATATACAGGGTTATTCATTACATCCTTGTTGATGATAATATAATCTGTAAACAGTGCAAGTATCCAATAAGAGGTTGGTTAAATGCTAGTTACTGTGCTCTATTAAAAAATGAAAGGGACTGAGGATGGAGTTTCTATGTACTGAAATGAAAAGATCTGTAGGAGAGGCTATTAAATGAAAAATCAGAGCAATGTGCATAGTATGCTGCCTTTTGTAAGGAGGAGGGAAATGAAAAGATATATTCGATTTGCATTTAAAAAGCACTGGAAAAATTCATAAACTAATAAAATTGATTAACTATTGCAGGAAATAGGAAAAATTGGCTAAAAATGGGGCAAAGAGATGTGTATAAGAGACAGGTGCCACAGNAAGATATATTCGATTTGCATTTAAAAAGCACTGGAAAAATTCATAAACTAATAAAATTGATTAACTATTGCAGGAAATAGGAAAAATTGGCTAAAAATGGGGCAAGGGTGACTTCTTTTTGTGTGTAATTTTTAAAGTATTTTTAAACCATGTGAAATATATTATCTATTCCAAAACAAAGATAATAAGATGAGTAGGGTTTATTTGGGTTTTTTAGTATGGCTACCCTGCTTGTGTCAAATAAAGATTGTAACTGTTCTCCCTCTAAAAACTTCTTTTTTTTTTTAACAGTAGAAGTGCTTTATGACTTTGAAAGAAGCAGGATGAGAATAATGTGAGACTAGAGTGTTTAGGATAATGGTCATGATAAACAGGAGGGGGAGTGTTGAGCTAAGGTCAGCAAAAGAAGGGTGTGAAAAGGGGACAGTGTTGTATGGACAAGGACAAGTGTCCAGATTAAGAAGTTGAAGAAGAGAATCCCTCTGGCTATCCATTCCTTTCTAGAAAATTTATTGACTGCCTTGTTGGTACCAGGGTACTTATTCTTCACAGCACTTGTGAGTTAGGTGTTGATGAGGGCCTAGGATTCAGAAAAATTATGTTAACTTTGCCTCAGTTTCCTTATCTGTAAAATGGGATATTTTCTGCCTCTGTGGCTCTTAGAGAATTAAGTGGATTGCTATATTTGAACACCGCCTCAACAGTAAGCACACAAACCTCTGCAGGTGTTTTTACTTTCGTTTTGATTTTAATTTTACTATTCTTATTTTATTACCATCACATTAGATTTGTGTGTGTGTGTTTTAATTATATTCTTTTGCCTGCTTCAAAACATATACAGGTCCCAAAGGCAAACAGTTAGAAGGAACCGAATGTCCTCTCCACGTTGTTCATCCTCCCACTGGAGAAGAGTTTGCTCTGGGTTGTGGAGTGTGCAGAAATGCTCACACTTTTTAGAACACTCAGTTTCCTTTGTCTACAGAGAGAGAAGTTGCCTTCATCTCCCAAGCGGATGTGGTGAAGTTTAAACTCTGCTCAGGATAAGGACGGGACCATTTTTACATCCATAAAAATGAACCATTCACAGTGCAAGAAGGATGCCAAATACCATGTACATAATTCTTGCTATGGAAAGTTTCCCCATTGTTTCAGTTTATCTTCTTTTGAACCAAGACATCAAACTTGTGAGGTGTTTGCATGTGGCCATTATTGTCATTGGCCTGTGAAGCATTGGACATTTATAGATAATTGATATCAAAGAATTGCCATGCCCATGGACTAAGAATCATGCTGGCTTTCAAGCAAAAAAAAGAAAAATTTAATCATTGTTTATTGTATACTGCCTTTTTGTAATCCTGTACAATTGCATCACGGGTGGGGATAAAAAGAGGAATATTCTGTTTTATTTCCTAGACTGTTATTTAAAAAAAAAATGTGTTAGGATGGCATATAAATGTAATAAGTATCACTGTATATAAAGATATCATTGTTTGTCCTGTATAAGAATTACTAAATTACAAATGC
Source organism: Neotragus pygmaeus (assembly GCA_006410875.1). Classification (NCBI taxonomy): domain Eukaryota; kingdom Metazoa; phylum Chordata; class Mammalia; order Artiodactyla; family Bovidae; genus Neotragus; species Neotragus pygmaeus. Next base: position 600,664 of record SJYV01046975.1, read on the forward strand.
AGTTTCATTTAAACTTCTAGGTTAAGTTTGAGCCTGAAATTTTAATGAAGTGCAATACTGAGTGTGCCTCATTATCTTGCAGCTGTAAACATATTGGAATGTACATGTCAATAAACCACTGTACATTTTTATACAGTGATAAAGTCTAACAAGTGTGTATAGTGTTGACTTGGGAAAGACAGTCTAAATACCTAAGGTCTAAAAATCCTATCCAGTTTTCCTTGGAAAGGAATTTACTAACATAGCACAAATCATCACTTTTTTAACTTGTAGGGAAAATAAGAGTAGTAATGAAGTACAGTGCTGGAATCTTAACTAAACACTGGAGGGAGAGATGGGCGGATGGATAGATAGATAGATATAAATGGACATATGCCAGAGATAGAAGAAAACATTTAGGAAATTGACCAACCTCCACTTTCTTAACCAGTATCTTTTTGAACTTTTATAACATGATCAACAAAATCACTAGTTTTTGTTTATTACAGACTGTGTGTTTTGGTAGATCATTTTTTACAGTTAAATCAGATTTTATTTATTTTATGAGACCAACAAAAGTTTTGATCAGTTTTGTTCTAAATTCCCGTTGTTGAAAATATATAATTTATCAGTATCCATTATTGTAATGCCATGTGTTAAGCATTCATGAGAAATTTTAAATAATCTTTGCCTTGAGGGAACTTAAAATATAAAGAAAAGGTCAACTCTGAGCACAGATAATTAATTAGAGAATCTTGTAATACATCACATAAAAATTTCCAAGGCAAATGCTTCAGGGTTTAGGAAAGATTGTTGGTGGTGGTATTTTGTTTTTGTTATTTTTGTTGTTGGGAGTGGGGTTAGCTAAGAGGCCCTTTAAGCTGCCTCTTGAAAAATAAACAGCATATCAAAGGCGGAGATGTAGAGAAAGGCCTGAGGAAAAAAAGTAGGTGCACAGAAAATTCTAGAATGTGATAGAACAGTGTGAGTAGTCAAACTTTCCTGGTGTTGAAAACTTTACTGCAAAAAAAAAAAAATCTGAAGATCACAAAAACTGAAAGTGAAAGTCGCTCAGTCCTGTCTGACTCTCCGACCCCAAGGACAATACAGACCATGGAGTTCTCCAGGCCAGAATACTGCAGTGGGTAGCCTTTCCCTTCTCCAGGGTANAAAAAAAAAAAATCTGAAGATCACAAAAACTGAAAGTGAAAGTCGCTCAGTCCTGTCTGACTCTCCGACCCCAAGGACAATACAGACCATGGAGTTCTCCAGGCCAGAATACCGCAGTGGGTAGCCTTTCCCTTCTCCAGGGTAGCTTCCCAACCCAGGGATCAAACCCAGGTGTTTCACAAAGACTGATGTGGTGCAATTTGTGCAGGGAGGGGCTTGCTGAGCCAGAATGAACTTTGAAATGGTACAAAATTCCCCTTTTATCTAAATAAGGTACATCTGAACCATCCCTAAAAAAGTAATGACAATACTTTCTTTCAAAATCTCTCAGAAGAAGGACATTATGCCAACTTTCTTTGTATTAGTGACAGTGCCCCAGAATTGCAAGCCACATTTAATTGCCCAGTGTGTTCAAAAGTGAGGGGAATAATTTGTTGTTACTGAGGGCATTTCTGGTGGTCCCAAGTCAAACCAAAAGGGTTGCAGGCAGGACTAGTTCAATTTCAACTTTCAGAATACTTTGGATTAATCATTCTGGAAGAAACCTTGATACCTGAAGCAGAAAAGGGTACTGAATGCATTTACATGTTAATAAGCCCTCCCAGTTTGTCTTTGACAGAGGGCCAGATGGGACTCTCTCCCTAAATTCAGAAAGATTCCAGAACCTTCAGGGCAACACAGCCATTTTCTTCAAGAGTCATTCTGCCCTGATGATGTTGGGCAACAGGTATCAGGAAGGGATGGGGACAGTGCTCCCAGACAGCCCCTCACCCTGGCTTCCACCTCAGCAAAGCTCTCCCTCTCCCTCCTTTCCAGCCCTGCCTTCCGCAGTAATCCTGTCCCACTTCCAGGCCTATGGGAGGATTCGGAGGGCAAAGGCTCAGGACTGGCTTTCAGAGTTTCCAGAAAACACAAAGTAGGTCAGAGACAGAAGCAGTTCCTACGTTCACTCCAGAAAACCAGATGTGATGAGGCTGCGGTGAACACATCACATCTGACTTAAACTCATCAGCCACAGGAATGAAACTTAAGAATGCCACACAGATAGGTGGCGTCACAGACACTTGAGAACTGTAATCTGTATAAGTAGGAAGAAGGAAGGAAAACCATGGAACTGGCTTGACTAGCATGAGCCGTCTCAAGTGAATAATGCTGTTAATAGCAGGGATAAAAACAGCAAAGCCCTGAAACATTCTCTGAGTGACTCCAGTTTCTCTGTTTTTGAGGAAACTATTTTTAGTCCTATTCCAAATGTCGCAAAACCAGAAAAGCATTTTATTAATAAGTACGTTCTGACTAAGCACAGAAGGCCGATGGCTCCGGCATACACTTGGCTCAATACCGTGAGTGCACCAAAGTTTCAGATGCTGTGCATGGAACACACCAGGCAGGAAACAGCAGAATCAGGAGAGCAAGTGTTGGAGATTCTGGAAATAAACTCTTTCTCTGTTATATTTTCAGACCTGGAAAAAGCCAGTTTTCTTAAGCAGCTTTCTGGCCAGACTGTTAAGGTCTAAAAATTCCTTATTCCATCAGTAAGCATTTTTGAAAAATATATGCAGTTCTCTATTTACTTTTCACATACAATGATTACTTATTCTCCTTTTTCAGCCCAGCATCTGTCTCTGGCCACTCTGTCACTAAATTCCACCATTACCTAGTCACACGTGTTTCCGACAGTGGTGATAGGATGGAAAAGTACCACTCCTTTTCCTGAGAACTGCCAACAGTACAACCACAGTCAGAGGACTTGGGTTCAAGTCGAGTCAGCCTCGGATTTGACTGTGTCACCTTAAGTCAGTCACTAATTCCTTTTGGTCACAGCTTCTCAGAAGTAATAATATGTAATCTAAGTCAGTTGAGAAAGCGTTCACAAAAGTGCTTTAACCCACACAAAGTATTATTTGAAAGTGAAGAGCAAAGAAGAACATTTATTCAACACCTCCTCAACAGCAGGCACTAAATTCTAAGCATTTTATTTAATCCTTCCAGCAACTCCATTGCTTCCTCAAAAAGAGCTGCTAAGCAGACAACCGAGTAGGTAAAACATTAATCTCATTTCAGCAGATGGTTTTAATCTCATTTTAGCGGCTTAAAGAAGTCAAAGAACTTGCATTCGGTTTCAGCTAATCTAATAGAGATTGGGCTGGAGAAAAACCTGAGAGGTGGATCCAGGTCTTACTGTTTTGTTGCTGCTGAGACGTGTCCAACTCTCTGCGACCCCATGGACTGCAGCAAGCCAGGCTCGCCTGTCCTCCACTATCTCCGGAACTTGCTCAAACCCCAAATCTTTCTACCCCATCATACTGTTACTATAACATTACCAACTGCTCCGATGAAAAGAAGTAATATGAAGTGGTAACTGGAAACCAGTAAAATGGGCAAGAGTCAAAAGGGAACAAAACAGGTGTTGCCTCCAGGACTGTGCAAGGTAGATTTGGAAGGACCCGGCTCCCATCTNCTGCCTTTGAGAAATGAGCGACATTAAGATGTCAGAACGGACCGCCCGCGGTAGGGCGCGGGACACAAGTCTGGGAAAGCCAGTTCGAGGAGGTGGCGCGGGAGGAGGGGGAACCTCGGACGCGCGCAGCCAAGTGGAAAAGTTGGTCAACTTGCGATGAGCATCTTTGCCCCTGCTTTGAGCGAGAGTAGCTCTTTTAAGTGGAGTTGCTGGCAGGGATCAGGAAAAAGCCTATTAAGTGATTGGCCTGCATCGCCGTGCTTAGAGATAAGCAGTTATTTTGTTGCTGAACATGTCCAATGTCTCTCAGATCTTTCAGAATCTTTTTTTTCCTTCTCCTGAAATCTTTATAAAAATGCCATCAACTCCCAGTATCTACAAATGATCGGTGAACCAATTATCACCGCCCCTCTCTCTAATACCATCTAGTTCTGAGAGTCAGACTATTTGCACCCTTTTAGTCTTTGTGTTCCAGCCGAAGAATGCATGTCAGTTTTGGTATTAGTCAAAAGCAGAGCATAAATGGAAAGGAAATGTGATGCCAGAAAAGGCTTTTTAGAGCTAAATACAAATGAGCTTTTAAAATTACTATGGTCGCAGTGTGCTGATAAAACGATGAAGGGCGCATAGCCAAGTGTTCTCTTAGGCTCTTCATCTGATGAACAAAGTGACTGCTCCTTTCAGAGCATATGGATATGTGAAGAGTTAATACCGTAATTCTCTGTGCTGCTCGATCAGGATGGAGTCTTTCATCATTCGTTTTTTGATGCTCCATAGGAGTATCAGTCTCACCGAATGCTTTTAGTGGCCCAAGTTGCATCGATTTTGGGGGTCCTGGAAACGTCGCATTTGAAGTGAACTGCCAGAGTTATGAAGCGGCCTAGTTTGGGTGCTCTCCTGAATCTAACAGAGGTGGATCATCCATCTTCTCTGCACTCAAGTTCTAGTGTGAGAGGGGTTTTCACTTTAACTAAAAGTAAGAAGTCGTCCATTGACGTAAATTCTTTGCAGACTGGTAGATGCTCTAAGTTGACTTTCTTTATAGCAGAGCTTCATGTGTAAATAGATTTAATAAAATACTTTTGAAGGCAGTGCAAATTTTTGCATGAATTGTCTTGGAAAAGATTTGACATTGAAATTTTTTCCTAGGTGCCCATTATGATCTGATGTTTTTACACATAAATGAGGGTAATACAGAGACATTTGTATTGGCATTTGGTTTTAATTTTGTTGTTGTTGCTTTATATATTGTAATTCTGACATACTACAGTAGTCAAATATGACAGTTTAAAGACTTTAAGTTCAGCTAGTTAGAGACTGTTGTTTAGTTGCTAAGTCATGTCCTGCTCTTTGCCACCCAGTGAACTGCACTGTCTGTCCATGGGATTTCCCAGGCAAGAATACTGGAGTGGGTTGCCATCTCCTCTGCCAGGGTATCTTCCTGACCAGGAATTGAACCCACATCTCCTGCAGTGGAAGGTGGATTTTTTTTTTTTTTTTTTAAAACCACTGAGCCACCAGGGAAGCCCTCTTTTTAATATGTCAGCTTTTTTTCTGTACTCCATTTGGAAAGATATTGAAATGTACTTTTATTTAAAACAAGGATGCAATAGACAAAAGAAAGTATGTTGTTAGAATCAGCAATGTATTAGCAAAGATAATTGTGTAAATAAGGTCGCTGTTTTATTTTTGTTTATGTATCTGTATGAATTGTTCCATCTTTAAATTGAATAGTTCTGGTTTTAGAACACTTTTCTACAGGAATAGAAGATCAACATTCTGTAGTGAGCGGTAGAAATTATAAAAAATAACTTCATTCTTTTTTGAATCTCAGTATCTCAAAATACTGAGTAGTTTTAGGTAGTCAGAAGACAAATTATAAACCCTGGGTAGCAAACTCTTTGTTCTTTGACCCAAATTTTGTATGCTAAAATTAAAGTACGCCTTCAGGATAAGTTAAAGCAGAAAAATGGGTCATAATGACAGTGTTATCTCAACCTTTAGTGAGACATTATTCCTAGGAGAATATTTTTTTGTTTTAATACTAAAGATGACATTATAGAATATACGTCTTTTCTCTAAACATATTTGAAAAACGTATTCTTTGTTTTACATGTAAGTTTTAGTCTTCCGTAAAACTAGCCTCTTGCTATCATCTCTCATTCTTTGTTTTCCCTTTCTCTCCCTCTGCACAGAAGAATACACATCATTTACTTCACTTAATGTATAGTTGGAAATAGGAGTAATGAGGAATAGGCAGTTTATTGCACATGTCCGAAGACCTCCTGGACTGATCTGAATGGCATGAGAGCCAGGGTCCCCTGCGTCCAGTCCTTCAGAGTTTTAGCTAGCTACTGGAAAGAGTCTGCACAGATGTATTTGGTTGAGAGCCATGCATGCGTATGTTTGTCCCACACAGGAATCAGAATTCTGATGTGCTGATGTGCCAGGAGAAGGGAGTTGGAGCTACAAGCCATCCTGTGTGAAATAGCTGTGACTCTAAATCCAAGCTGTACCTGCGAGAAATTGAGACAAAAGAATCGCAGGCTCTGAACTAAATAGAGGTACCAGTGAGTGGACTGCAGTTGCCTCATTTAGTTAGAGCCTTCAGTACTTAAATTTCCAGATAAAACAAGACCTTTTATCTGATTGCAGTGTAATTCATTGACATTAACAGGCCTGTAAAGTTTAACAAAGCATATTGGCAAAAAAATTCATTATGTAATCCCACCACAGTTGTTATGCCACAATTATGAATATAATATTATACAGTCCCACTCTTACAGTTACTATATTAATGTGGTAATCTATTTCCAGTGTGTTTTTCTCATATGTGAGCTTGTGTTCTCACACATTCTCATATACACTTCATGTTAAAATAAATTTAGGATCGTTGTTTGCCTTCTGGCTGGAATCTCTGTTTCTACTTTAATGTTCTTAATACAAGACTACTTTCCTATACCTGAGTCCAGCAGCCATTGATGTCTCCTTTCAAAAGCCCTAGTACTGTTTAATTCCTCACAAGATCCCAGTGTGTTTCTGTTATCCCCGTTTTACAAATTGAAGCCCAGGAAGATCAAGTAATTTGTTAATAGCCACATAAGCAGTGAGAGGGAGAGCCAGGAAGCTCAATTCCAGAACCCACTCTCCTTACTCACACTACTATTTTACGCCATTCCCTGGTGGCTCAGATGGTTAAGAATCTACCCACAATGATCCCTGAGTTGGGAAGATCCCCTGGAGAAGGAAATGGCAACCCACTCCAGTATTCTTGCCTGAAAATTCCGTTCCTGTTTTACAACAGCACCAGATCCAAGTGGAATGAAGGCAGTACCAATACGTAGAATGAACACTCACTTGTCATTCAGAAACACAACTTGGATAAAACATTGCAACAGCTAGTGAAGTGTTGGAAGAAGCAGCCACATTCCGGAGCAAACTAGAGATGAGTAGAGATGAGTTTGCTCGTTTTAGGCAAAGATTGGATCTGGTGGTAACACACATGACAGGCTACTCACCGTGGAAAGATCTGTCAACGACTTCATTCAGATCCTTTCTGAACATTCCCGTGGCTGTGTCTGCCATGAATTCAGAAACTCAGATATAGTAGGTATCCTTAGATGACTTTTAAGAAATCTTGAGGAAATGTCCCTGTAGGTTCTCTTTTGTATTTCTTAATAGTTGACTACAACTTTGGAAATATAAATGCATGGGTTGGTTTCAAAGCTATGGTTCTTCCCCACATAGTACAGTGCAAACACACATGGTTAAAAGCACCTGCCAGAGGTGTGAGGTTGTGAAATAACAGTTGGTCTCTGCTGGTGTTTTTTAATTATATTTTGCTTTGACGATCTTCTTGAATGCCTGGTCCAGTTCTCCTGCATGTTTACGTTTGTATTTATAGGCATGTGTACACAAATCTCAGTGATAGAAGAATGAATTTTGGATTTGTGTCTATTGAAAAGTACAAAAAAAGAATAATGATTTTTTTTTCTGAATAGGATGAAACGAGGAGGAGGAAGAGATAGTGGCCATGATTCATCAGAAGAAGGTATTGCCGAGAAAGCCAAGAGACTGCGGGCTGCAAGTGAGCATTCTCAGACTTGTGACTGGGGTAATCTCCTTCAGGACATTGTTCTCCAAGTATTTAAGTATTTGCCTCTTCTTGACCGGGCTCATGCTTCACAAGTTTGCCGCAACTGGAACCAGGTATTTCACATGCCTGACTTGTGGAGATGTTTTGAATTTGAACTGAATCAGCCAGCTACATCTTATTTGAAAGCTACACATCCAGAGCTGATCAAACAGATTATTAAAAGACATTCAAATCATCTACAATACGTCAGCTTCAAGGTAATACTTTATATCTTTTTTTTTTTTTTTAATATATTTAGTGGCTTTTGTGGGGGCTTCCCAGGTGGCGCTAGTGGTAAAGAACCCACCTGCCAATGCAGGAGACAGACACAGGTTCGATCCCTGGGTTGGGAAGATCCCCTGGAGGAGGGCATGGCAACACAGTCCACTATTCTTGCCTGGAGAATCCCATGGACAGAGCAGCCTGGAGAGCTCTGGTCCATGGTTTATCAAAGAGTTGGACATGACTGAAGCAACTTAGTATGTATGCATGCAGTGGCTTTTGTGTCGTAAACTGATACATTTTCCCTTGTTTTTAAACTATTGCCTTTCTAGGCAACGTGCTTAAAGATTTAGAGTAACTGTGTACCTTAGAGGCTGTCACAAATAACTGTATTGAGCTAAATTATTCCATTTTATTGTAAATCTTAATAATTTAAATTATTTTCATAATTTCTCGAAAGCAGAAGCAGCCGTTAAATATAAATCATATACTGAAACTGTCACATTGAATTATTATGAATAAATTTGAGCCAGAAGAAATATATATTAAATGTAGAGGTTTTTATTAAAGCTTCATTTTAATAAAATAAAGTCTGAGTTTTGTTTATTGATGGCTTTGTGATATGGAGTTCCTTAAAGAGAAAGGAGATATAGAAACTCTGTATAAAAAGTTTAGATGAATATATTTTAGAGAGAAATAGAAAAAGGTACATGAAAGATGCCAAAAAAAACTATTTCTTTTCTTTGCCAGCAGGGACATATTGGAAGTTAGGCAGTAATGAGATAAATGAGGTTGCTTTTTGAGAGATTCAGAGTGATGTAAAGAATCACAGTGGTGTGTGTGAGCAGGCTTGTCATGTTTTGTTCTGGGGGTGAATAATGAAATGTGGATATGTTCACTAAATCCTTAACATATCCTGAAATTACTGTTAAAGTAACACACGAATACCTGATTTGCCATACGCAGCTGATGTTAAACAGGTCAAATTAAACCCAGATAGTGTAGTGATTCTTAACCCAGAGATCCTTGCCAAAACTAAAGTCTTGTCTGCTCCCAAGACTGTCATTATGTTTCAGCTGGAGATTGTTTGTTTATTCTCTCATATGTGTCACAGGAGGAGGAGAGGCCTGATGTGGGGAATGGTTGGATATCTTAGGGCTGTCTTTCCAGAAAACTGCACAAAGACACTTAGACCACCGAGTGAAGGATTGCTAGGTTTAGCAAGTCAAAAAAATAAGGGATGCCTAGTGAATTTCAGATAATCTGTGGCTAATTGTTGGTGTAAATATCCCTTTCAGGTCCGACTCTTTGTGACCCCATGGATAGTAGCCTACCAGGCTTCTCTGTCCATGGGATTTTCCAGGCAAGGATACTGGAGTGGGTTGCCATTGCCGCCTTCTTGCATTATTTGGGATATCTAATGCTTAACTAGATGACTTGGATGTTATATGTCAACTCTAGCTGAGGGCAAGGCTAGGGGAATGGTGGGAGGATAGAACAAACAAAAATCCAGGAACTCCTCATGTGTTGTCCCTCTCTTGCCTGCCCATGAGGAAACCTGAAGAGCTTTCTCCTTGGTTTCAGTCATCTTTGAGTTGTCTAAAAGTGTTCTTATGGTAAATCCTATAACAAGATAAGTATAATACATTAATCTCCTAGGTCTAAAGACCAATTCCATCCAATGGGTTGGCTGTTTCAGTGTTAACCTGTGGCACAGCTCAGCTTTATCCAACCTGTATAACCATCACAAAATCATTTCTCCTATAAGTTTAAGCATTTTTTTAAGGGATTGTTTATTTTTCGGAGGAAATTTCTGATTTGCAAAAAACACACCCCAAGATCCTTCTGAGCTCTCCTGATAATATTTGTGTTTAAATTCATCACTGACTGTAGGCCAAAGAATCTTGTAGTCAGAGTTATTAATGTAAAATCATGGTTCCCAAACTTTATGTGCATCAGAAATGCCTGGAGTACTTAAGACAAGGTTTGCTGGGTTCCTCCCCACCCCTACCCCCATTTCTGATTCAGGTAGTCTGGAGTGGCGTGAGAGTGTGCGTTTCTAACAGGTTCCCTGATGATGATGTTGCTATTGGTTCAGGACCACAGCAGTTCTCAAAAGAACCACTGGTAGAGAGAATCTTAGCCAAAGAGTAAAAATAGCTCTGACACTGTAATGGAAATCGGTGCATCAGTTTTACAGCAGGATCTGCAGAATATTTTTGAGTTACGGTAAGGTAAGTCGATTGGGAAATTAAAGAAATAATGTTACTTTTAACTACACTGTTTAAGATGCTTTATAGCCTGGGGGACAGCTTCCTTTTTTGAAAGAGCTCCTTATGTCCTTAAGGAGTATTTTGGTCATTTCCCTTCCCCCCCAGGAAAGGTCTGTGCAGAAGAGTGTATGGCTGCAGTGTGTGGGCGCTTCTTTGGCTTAGGTTTTCATGTTTGACTAGTTGGAGACCCTCATTTTACTTCACATTCATGTTTCAATTAATAACATTAATGATGAATCCCAGGTTGTGATTTACCTGAATCTCTTGAGTAAATACTCGTTCAGTTTGTTTTAAAGCATTTGTACCATTGGCACTGTATTTGCATGTATGATATGATCCACTACCAAATGTATAATTATTTTTCAGAGATTACAGATTTATGTTTACACTAGGTTTTATAGTCTATTTGGAATAAATCAACTTAACAGCTAAGTCCTTTTAGCATTAAGTAAGTATCTTATCACGGTCAAAGTTAAGTCTTGACAGTTGCCCTTATAATTTTTCAGGGGAATTCAGAAGAGGCTGACATTGTATGTGAGGGTAGATGATTGAAAGGATAAATATTAATTCTTTAAATTATAATGCAGTAAACTAATAACTGTATTTCTTGCTTTTATAAAGTTAAAATGTACACAGAGAAGTGTGATCATATTCATGTATAAAGGATGTTTCTTTTCTCAGGTGGACAGCAGCAAAGAATCAGCTGAAGCAGCTTGTGATATATTATCACAACTTGTGAACTGCTCTTTAAAAACACTTGGACTTATTTCAACTGCTCGGCCAAGCTTTATGGATTTACCAAAGGTATCTGCTGTTTTGTTTTGTTTTTGTTTTTGTTTTTTTTAATTAGTTTTTACTGAGAACTCCAGGGAAACTCTACCCATTTCTTGCACTTATAGTGGGAATATAAGAAAAGTGGTGTGTATATATTGAAAAACCAGTTACTATTTAGATTGTTAAGTCTTAAATCATTTTTTTTTCCTGTTTTTGAATCACTTTGTGCTTCTTTTTGGGTAATGTTAAAAAGTGAATGAATTTGCAGAGAATTCTATGTGAAATACTGAAATAGACTAAGTAAAACTGAAATATAAGCATGTTAGAAGAAAAGAGACACGTATAAATAGATGCTCTTTTTTGGACTTTGAGAGCAGATTGGTGAGAATATAATGAAAAGTAGTGCCAGTATTAAGAGCAGATAGAGCTCGTTTAGAAAATCTTTTGTTGATCGTGTAAAGATTGCTTCTTGAGCACAGTTAATATTAGTACAGTTAGGATTAATTTACAGATTTTATTTAAAACATTTTTTGGTAAAATTTATGTTCATAATAAATTTTATATTCACATATATGTTCTAACTTGCTCCTGCATATAATTAGAAATAGTCTCTTTCTCTAATAATTATTCTCTTAAAATAGAAAAATAAGTGTGCATTTTCAGAAAGGCAACTAATGAAGTCCCTGTGTATGTTAGCTCATATTCTGTAGGTTAGTATCCAGCAATAAATCGTACGAGTTTATCAGAGTACACCACAAGCTAAAATATAGACACCTCTTTAAACACCTAATCGTTGAATTTACTAGGATGATTCAGGAAGACATACACCTCCTTTTATTGTAGCACTACACAGATAATGTGTTTTTTACAAATTGGAGATTTGTGGCAACCCTGTGTCAGACAAGTCTATTGATGTCATTTTTCTAACAGCATTTTCTCACTTCATGTCTCTGTGTCCCATTTGGGTAATTCTTGAAGTATTTCAGACTTTTTCATTATATTTGTTATGGTAGTCTGTGATCAGTGATCTTTGACATTACTATTGCAAGAGATTACAACTTGCTGAAGACTTAGGTGATAGCATATTGTAGCAATAAAGTATTTTTAAATTAAAGAATACACATTCTTTTTTAAATGTAACGCTGTTTACACTTAATAGACCATAGCATAGTGTAAACGTTACTTTTATATGAAGTGGGAAACCAAACTTGTGTGACTTGCTTTACTGTAATAGTCGCTTTGTTGTGGTGATCCAGAACTGATTCCCGCATTATCTGAGTTATGTTGGTGTTACTAGCTTGAATGTATATTATAACCCAGGTTGTTCAGTAGACTGTCAGTAACAGACGTATCACAGGTTGATTTCAAAGTCTCAATAAGGTACATTTGAGATAAATTATTTCCTCGTGTAAAATAAGGGAAATGGGCGAGAGTCTGCTTGTGTCAAATTTTCCAGTTCTGAGGACATGAGTTCAGTCATGTGGTTCTCAAACTGAATATGCATAACAATCATCTCTGAAACTTCTAACCTTTGGATATTTCTAGTCCCAGATTTCTTTTTCTTAAGAGCAGTCCAGGTGGTTCTGATTACGATGATTCAAGGCCCTCACTCTTAGAGGCACCAAGTTACATGATATAGTAGTGCCTTGTTTAAGCTTCACATGGGAAATGAAATCATCTGAATTGGTTTTTCTATTACATACTGTAGTTAGAAAGCAAACATACAGTATATAAGGTATGTTGGATATAATTTCCTTTTTTTTTATTACTCAGGATGATCACTAGTACTAATGTACTTTGATGTCGTTTTGGTTTGGGGAACTAGGGGTGCATCTGGGACTGCTTGCTTCCTTATTCAGTAAGCATAGGATGCTTATGCTCTCTTTCTTTCTTTTCCTGTTTATGGCTTTTGTAGAAGATTGAAATAGGCTGTTGATACATCTTGGAAATGCTGAGAGAACTGAAGAGATCATGAAAGAAGTGTATTTGACCAGAGCTAACTCTGAGGGAAGTGGGAAAAAGGAAGGCAAGAGATGGAGTCATGCATATGCTAGTGTAGTGCGATGGTAGAAGATACAGTTGAATTTGATATGGAAATCCAGTTAGGAGAAAGAAGTTAGCGTTTAAGTTGTTGAACAGTTACTTAATCAAAATTTAAATAGTTATTTAACCACAGTAGGAAAAAGTAATTTAGGAAATGTGACTACTAGCCTGCCCTTATCTCTTTCACTGGTGTAGTGAGTCCATTGGTTATGGTTTATTAGCTTTGATTCAGAGTTCCATACTTTGTGCTTTAATTCTGGTTTCCTTACAGTGGTTCCTTTAGGTCAGATTCTGTGTCCAACAGGATATTATAATTATTATATAGAATATTATATAATAAAGTATAGATTATTAATTGGTACATATGTGTTTAAAATACTTTATAATAGCTTTGACAGTAGTATAATTTAACATATTTAAATGAGTTTTAAATTTGGAATTTTTACTTAGCTATTTTTATTATTTTAGAATCAAGTTTTATATGAGCTTCCATATTCTAAATAAGTCTTATATAGCTTCTAAGTTCATTGACTTTTATTTTTGATGGTTATGCTAATGGCTATTACTATTTTAATGGTCGTTACTATCACCAAAAAAGAATGCAGTTCAGTGTTAAATACACTGGAGCAGGGTTTCCAGAGAAGGTGAGTGATGTGAAGTGTCTGAGAGGCGTTCTCATTCAGAGTTCCACAGTTCCTCTGTTTACTGACCAGTGACTGTCGTGATTCAGACACTTGTCCTGAGGCTTGAAATCTTTTTTTTTCCCCCAGATGAAAAGGCCCTTTACAAAGATGACAGGAGGTCACCTCTCTCTACCATAGTCCTACCATCCTCCCTCAACAGAGTGAGGGGCTGCTGCTACCCCAAAACAGTTATAAATGCATCATCAGGGTTCAGAGTAACTACATATGTATTATACGAAGACCCTTCCATTCTCTGTTTGTAAAAACTAAAGCAGTGTTTTCATTGTTTTTATTTTTCAGTCTCACTTTATATCTGCACTGACGGTTGTGTTTGTAAACTCCAAATCCTTGTCCTCACTGAAGATAGATGACACGCCAGTAGACGATCCCTCGCTAAAAGTCCTAGTGGCCAACAACAGCGATACGCTCAAGCTGCTGAAAATGAGCAGCTGCCCTCATGTCTCTCCAGCAGGTGTGGTGTTGTTTTGCCAGATATTTTAGTAAAATGTATTGTGTTTATCAAATGAAGGAGAATTAATAATTATTAACCTTGAAGGTGGGTTCATAGGATTTATTTCCTCGCTATCGCATAATATTTTTAATGTAAACAGTAGGGTAAATTCTGTTGCATTCCTAACCTAGACAGTTACTTTGAACTTTTCTAATCTTCTTGGCAGTTTGTGTCCAACCTGTGCCAGAAAATGTATAAATTTAAAAAATAAAAGGAAGGGACGGTATGAGGTTGGCCTGAGATGGCCACTTTGGTGCAGTAGACTTTTCTCAAATCGTGGTTGAGCTAACAGTAGTTTTGAGTCAAAGCAGTCTCACAATTGCTTTTTGTTTCATGACATGGAGAAGAGTTGTGCCGAAGTCATTACCTCACATTTTGCAAGGTAACCTTTTCCAAAGTTGAGTTTTGGAGCTGAAACCCTATCATACGGAGGGTTAGCATTATTAAAGCTCTTTCCAGCTTTTCTTGCATAGACTTAAGCATTATTACGTTATTCAGTTTGAGAGCGTTTAAATTCCAAATGGTTTGTTTTGTAAAATGATTGTAAACCTACAGTTTGTGTTAGTCTTCACTCCTGACTTGCCCTCCTACTGTTGACATCTCTCCTAAGCCTTCAGCTGTGTTATTTGGGAAATCCTTTTTGATCTCTTAACAGAATACTTCCCCACCCCGCTTCTTGCTGTTACTGAAGCCTGGCCTTCCCCTAAGAAAATGATTCCTTGTCGGATGGACATTACTTCCTGTCCTTCCTTGTCTCCCATATGGAGGGTCTGGTTGATGGGAATGGTGAGGTCTGTCTATTGCAGTGTCTTCCTAGCTTTTTTTGCTGCTTCTAGATTATCACTGACAGCGATAATCTAAGTATAATTAGAAGTTAAGAAGATTGGCCTTTGGCAGTTCCTTCTTACTGTGACCTTAGTCACATTTTACTGTCCACTGTATAGACAGTATGGTCCATGCTCCATAGCTTTGTAGTGTACAAAGTTCTTTGTCTCCTGACCTTCACCTCTCTCTGCCTTTTACTCACGTGCAGCTTTTATTTGAGTCCTAGATAATGACAGTTCTTTGTACATGTGTTTGGTCAGTATACTGTACCTTGAGGAATACCTTTAACAAATTTGTTTTTCATTTCTTCATCTGGCCAACTCCAGTCCAGCCTTCAAAATTTAGTTCACGTGTTCCACTCTTATCCTTCTCCTGTCTGGTTTAGAACCCCCACCTGCTGTTCCCAGAGCACCCTGAATGTAACTTGGAGTACTTACACACTGTATGAGAGCCTCTGGTTTCTCCGTGAAACTGAGTTCATTATTCTCTTTATCCTGGTGCATCCCATGTTCGTTTATTTTTCTTAAATATATATATCAATTCTCATAGTATAAGCTTGCTTGATCTTACCAAGCTTGAGTGGCATTTGGATTAGTTGTTTGGGAAAGAGAGCTTTCCTGTAATAATCTTTAAGAATATAAGCATAGAGGGTTTTAATTTTAAATTTAATACTTGTGTGTATTCTTTCTGTTCATATTTTGCATATTTAGATAGTTTCTTTCTCTAAGTTGAAATGAAAGAACTGTTTTCTATGCTTTCTTCACGGAACAGTTTTTCAGTTCAATTTTTATCAAACAATTGTTCCCATTTCATATAGTCCTTAAAATTGTCTGTTGCCGAACCTCTAAGTACCATTTGACACCAGTGACTAATGTTTTTGTTTATTTAAAAATTTTTAATTGGAGGACTTAGTTTAAACATTTTAATTGGAGGATAATTGCTTTATAGGGCTGTATTGCTTTCTGCTGTGTAACAGCATGAATCAGCCGTAAGTATACATGTATATACCCCCATCTGAGCCTCCCCCAGCCCTTGCATTCCTTCCTTCTGTATGACAGTTCATGATTTTCCTCCTCCTCTCTGATTGTTCCCACTCTGTTTCCTTTGCTAGTTTCTCTTTTCCTTCCTTAAGTTTTGGTGTCTCCCTGTGTTTTGTACCAGGCCCTTTGTTATTTTACTCTGTAAACCCCGGGCTGTGTCATCTTCAACAAAGGCTTCAGTTGGGCTCTGTATGTTAACGCCTCCTACTTTAGTGTTTCTGGAACTCCAGAGCTGTGTGTTGAACTGCCAGTGACCCGGTGCTTCTAGCCTGTCTCTGTGGTATGTCAGGCTAATGATCGTCCTTTCCCCTTTTTGAAGTCTCTTACTTCTCCCTTTTTACCATCTCAGTGAATGGCACTGCTTGTGTCATTATCAGGGACCTAACAGACATCCTTGAATTCTTGTACCCTTACTTTTTACATCCATGTAGTCACTGAGGTCTGACGACTCCATCACTGATAATAGGCTTTAAATCTCTGTGCTGTGGACTGAATTTGTGTTGTTCTCCTCACCTCCTGCCCCCAGGAGGTAGGTTGATGGCCTACCCCCCAGTGTGATGGTGTCTGGAAATGGATTGGGGTTTATTTGGAGAAATCTCTTTGGGATTAGTGCTTTTCTAAGAAAGAAAAGGAAAGATATCTGGTCTCTCTGCCATGTGAAAACACAGCAAGAACATGGCCATCTATAAGCCAGAGAGTCCTGGCCCTCGCAGAACCCAGCCCTGCTAACTCCTTGATCTTGGACTTCCAGCTTCTAGAAATGGGAGAAATAAATGTTTATTGTTAAGCCACTCAGTCTGTGGTATTCTGTTAAGCATCTGAAATTAACACACTGCCTTCTTTCATCTCTAATCTAGCTCACTGAGTACCCTTGTGAGTATACTCTTAACTGATATCCTAACTTGCAGCCTTGCTCTTTTCTAATTTGATTTCCATGGTAGTGCCAGAGTAATCTTTCTAAAATAGAAATTTGATTTTTTTTTAACCTCCAGTTTCCTTCAGAACTTCACTATGCTTTACATAAGATCCAGACTCCTTAGAGGCTGACAAGGCGTCCCATGTGCTCTGGTCCTTGTCTCTGTGTTGGGTTTCAGTCTTCGACATACTCTCTTATTTACATATTACGTGTTGTGTTCCCCTTATTTCTTAGAATGCTTGTGTTTTTGTCCATGTTTGAGTGTTTGCACAGGAAATAACCATTAATTTTCCTTGTCTACTTGCCTTTTGCCTTTGCTTGATTCTTCTAATTCTGTAGGTCTGTGATAGTTCTGGAAATTCTTCCCTAATTCCCTTGTTAACACTCGGAGTGTTCTTGTTTAATTATCCGCTGGCTTTCTGTTAGGATAAGGATGTTTTGTTCCTGTTGACTCTCTACCATCCTCAAACCAGTTCTTAACATATAAGACAGTAATTACCAGCTGAACTAATGAACATTTAGCTAGTTTTCTTTCTTGTTGATAGGCCAACATTGCCTCATAGTTCTTTTATGGTTGAATATTTAAGTTGTTTCCACTGTTTGATTTTTTAAAAATGAACTATTTTGCATAGTTTTACTTCTGTTAATTCCTTCCTTTGGTCAAATTAAAGAAGTGGAAGAGCTAGGTCAAAGAGTTTAGATTTTTTTTTTTAATGTTTCTTGCTGTGTTTTTTTCCAAAATGGAGTTGGATGAATTTATACACCACCACCAATGTAATAGTTTTATTGAAATGTAATTCACATATGATATAGTTCCCAGTGCGTTCATCACTACAGTCAATTTTAGAACACTTTTACTACCCCCAAAAGGTCCTACATCCTGCGTAGCTGTCACCCTCCAAAACAGTAGCCCAGCCAGTCCTAGGCAGTCCCTGATCTACTTTTTGTCTCTGTAGATGTGACTTTTCTGGACATTTCATGTAAATGGAATCATATGTGGTCCTTTATGACTGGCTTTCTTTCACTTAGCCTTACGTTTTCAAGGTTCATCCATACTGTAGCATGTATAATATTTCATTTCTTTTTCTTGCCAAATGATATTCCACTATATGAATAATAACCATATTTTTCTGTTGATCAGTTGATGGATATTTGGGTTGTTTACACCTTTTCATTATTACGAATAATGCTGCTATGCAAATTTATATACAGGTTTTTGTATGGGCATATCATTTAATTTCTCTTGGGTGTATAACAGCGATTAGAACTACTGAATCATATCGTAACTCTGTATAACCTATTTGAGAAACTGCTGGACTGTTTTCCAAAGCAGCTGTGTCCTTTTGCACTTCGACTAGCAGTGTTCGAGGGCTCCAAATTTTTGACCCCTCATCAACATGTGTTATCTGTCTTTGATGATGGCTGTTCTGGTGAATGTAAACTGGTATCTTGCTGTGGTTTGATAGGTATTTTCTTGAATTCTCAGATGTCTTTTCCTGTACTTATCGACTATTTGTATATCTTCCTTGGAGAGATGTCTACCTGGATTCCTTGCTTATGTTGTAATTAGGTTATTTGTATTATTGAATTGTAATAACGTACCAGTTTTATCATTGTCACTGTTCTCTGTTAAATATTTAAACACTTGTAACTGTGTGTTAGTTTTCTGTTGCTGCATATTTAACAAATGCAAATTTAGCAGTTCTTCATTAGCACCTCAGTTCTTTAGGTGAGAGCTGGAGGCATGGCTTGGGTTTCTCTGTTCAATCACAGAAGCTCTGAATCTGACTTCCTCTTCTGCAGCCATCTAGAGGAAACTGTTTATAGGGCTCATGTGATTAGATTTGGATTGCCTGGCTAATCTTATTTTACAGCTAACTGTGCTATTTATAGCACTACACATGGGAGTGCTCACCTTATCACATGAACAGTTTTCAGAGGTTCTAGCATGACGTCTTGAGGACAACTTTTAGAATCATGCCTGTCACAGCTGTTTTAGTAGTTATTAAGGGAAACCTCACAGTTTCTTTCCTTTGCATTTTGCTTACCATTACCCATGTGTTCATTTTCTTTTTAGATGAGGCTTTATGTGACTGCAAAGAAGAGAGACGTGTTCACGTTAACTTGGGTGATCAGGGTTTATGTCAGGGTACACACACACCTTGTGGAAAACAGAAGCTCGGCCGCTGAACCGTGAAGCACAGATGGCTTTTCCTCCCTCTCTGGTGATGGTCTTGTACTGGTGACTCACTTTACCCCTGCACTGATTCCACTGCCTGCATTCTCCTCCACTACTTTGTAAAAGCTTTGGCTTACTGGTGACCTCTGTCTTGTCACTTTCTAAGCAGTAGGTGAGCACATGCACTTAGGAGTCACCCAGTCTGTNCTTGACTAGATGGACCTTTGTTGGCAAAGTAATGTCTCTGCTTTTTAATAAGCTGTCTAGGTTGGTCATGACTTTCCTTCCAAGGAGTAAGCGTCTTAATTTCATGGCTATGGTCACCATCTGCAGTGATTTTAGAGCCCCCAAAAATGTACAACTGTATAGCAGCTCAAATTTTATTCTTCATTCTTCAAGTGTCTATTTAAGACCTGCTTCTCTTTACCGGGATTTGGGTAGACAGCCTAAATGACTCTCTCCTTTTTAAAATAATAATGAAAGCACATTTATAGAGCCTTTTTCTTTTCTTTTTTTGGCTGAATGGCATGAGGTGGGAGGATCTTAGTTTCCAACCAGAAATTGAACCCATGCCCTCTGCAGTGAAGGGGCAGATTACTAACCACTGAACTGCTAGAGAACTCAGCCAAGAGCCTTTTTTAATTATAAAGAAGATATTCAAATGCATCTTTATGAATCCAAATCTCTGCAAAGGGGATCCTGGATTTGATTGGCTCAGTGAGTGGAATTAAATCATGATGAAGCATTTCAGCTAGCAACATTCTCCAGGGAACTCACCGGCAGAGAAAACCTACCTCCACCATGCTGATTACAAATAGAAATATTCCCCTACANATCTCTGCAAAGGGGATCCTGGATTTGATTGGCTCAGTGAGTGGAATTAAATCATGATGAAGCATTTCAGCTAGCAACATTCTCCAGGGAACTCACCGGCAGAGAAAACCTACCTCCACCATGCTGATTACAAATAGAAATATTCCCCTACACCCTTTTATCCAGGTGCTGTTATAAGTTCACTTTTGTTAAATATCTAGGCCCACACATATATTTAACATGTTGCTCTTCACGTTTAAAAAAAAAAACATTTATAGATGAAGTTTAAAAAGCTGTTAAATATCTCTTCCAGAGAGAGTAGATAGTATTCATCATAAGATCTTCAAAGTTTTGATTTCCCACTAAAGATACACATACATGTAAAATTTGTTAACTAAACATGTTATGCAAAGGAAAGAACTCTATGACAACCTGGAGGGGTAGAATGTGGGATTGGGAGGGATATATATATAGTTACAAATGATGCACATTACTATATGGCAGAAACCAACACAAAACATTATAAAGTGATTATCCTCAATTAAATAATATATTTAATAAAAAATGAAAGAGAAGATATACCTCATGCCATGCTTCTGATGAGGGAGAAGAC
This sequence comes from Neotragus pygmaeus, assembly GCA_006410875.1. Lineage (NCBI taxonomy): Eukaryota > Metazoa > Chordata > Mammalia > Artiodactyla > Bovidae > Neotragus > Neotragus pygmaeus. The sequence continues at coordinate 621,301 of SJYV01046975.1, forward strand.
CGGCTTTGCTATGCGTATATAACCACATTCCCAAGTACAAATCTCTGAAACAAGAAGCCATGAAAAGTGTTGGATAAGCAACACACTGTACACCAAAGAAAATTTGTGAAAATTACACAAAGGAGTTAAATATAAGTGATGAGAATTCTCTCTCTTTTGTAAACAAAGACTGTTACCCAGATGTTCAGGCTAAATAAGACATAACCATGAAGATGTCCAAAGATTTTTTTTTTGGCCTTATCAAATAGACTGATTAATCACTGAAATGAAACTGGTCACTGATTAAATGACAAATTTATCTCCATTGGTTAAGATGGTGTCAGCTCTGAGGTAATGTAATACATGGACATTAATGTTAGGGATATATTTGTTAGAACACTGATGATTTAATGTACTAGCCATGTGACTTCAGGCACTAACCTTTAAATTTCTGAACGTCATTTTGTCCTTCCATACAATGGGAATAATGATACACCGACTTACGTTAGTCTGAAGATGAGGTGTGACTGCTGCTTATCCTATGTACTATTTCTTAGATCCCCTCACATAGGCTTAGGCTGAACACATGTGATTCAGAAGGGTAGGGTATAGTGTATTTTGAAATTTTAAGAGCTGATAAAATTTTAAAAATCCACTTGCTATCTGGAAATCAATTTATATTTTAAATACATTTATATTTGAATTACATTGTAACATCTTTCTTTTTCAATTACCTAGCCAGTAAAATTAAATGCAAAAAAAATTTTTTTACCGCAACTGTAATTGTAACAGGTGGCCTGGATTTTACCTCCTACATAGTTCTAAATTTAATCAATACGTCTCCAACACCAGCACTAAAATCATATTATTTTCCTTATGTAAGCCTTGTAAGATTTCAAAACAAACTATTCTGGCTACTCATAGGAAAATGAAATCTAAATGTATTCCTTTTACTGAATTTCCCTGGAAACTACTAAATATAAAGGCACTGATTTTCTCATATTTATCTTTATATCAAAGTGGACCCACTTACAACTTTGCAAATATGTCAGTGTGGAAAACTGCTGAAATGATAACACAGACATTTGGAATCTATTTTTCCTTTTCCCTAAGAAGCAAGAGTATTAGCTAGTGATTAGTAGTTTCCATGACTAAATCCTTTCTTAACGTCAGTTATAAATTTAGTAAGCTAAATGGCAACCCACTCCATTACTCTTGTCTGAAAATCCCATGGACAGAGGAGCGTAGTAGGCTACAGTCTATGGGGTCGCAAAGAGTCGGACATGACTGAGCAACTTTACTTCACTTCAAGCTAAAACTAATCCTACCAATAAAGATAAGAGTAGACTAAGGAAAACATAGCTTCAATTAAATGCAGAAAACTTTTTTTAACCTTAAAACATAAAGAAGTTAGTTATTCATTTTGGCTCAATGGTGAATGAGAAAGGAAGAATTAAAAAAAGTTACTATCAGAATGAAAAACATCTAAGTATTCTGAATCCTTGGTGAGTTTCCTGTTATAGCTGCAGTTTGGGTACCTGTTCCCCACTCCCCCATATTCATAACATCCCCTAAAGAAATATGTATTCAAGGAACCAGTTCAGACAAATGTATACAAACTTTTATCATTAACAAGACTTTGGAACCTGTACTTTATGTTATCTCTAGGCAAGCTAGACTCAAATGAAGTGTGACCAACTGGGCCCCTATTCAAACAGAAAGGAAATCTAGGTCAATTTGTCATATTAGTTGTATGGAATTTCAACAGAAATAATAAAGACAGTAAAGCTGAAGAAATTTTCATTTAAAAAATTGGAATACAAGTAGATCGCTGTCAAAGAAGGACAAATTTTAACTCTCTTACTTATCATGTTAAATCACCCATTGCCTCAAATGTTGGACCAATACATTTCCTGCACTGAACCCATCTCTAGCAATACTTTTCTGTCTTGAGGGTAAAGACCTTTGAACATCTAACAATGAAAACATAGCAATAAAAATTGAAGTAAAATTGAAGTTTTTTAAGAAGTCTTTGAGAAGGATTGACTAGGTCTAAATAGTCTACCGGGGGGAAATCTTATATTCTCTTAAATACAAACATAAAATTTTGTATTTCTATTCTGAAAATTTGCAAACACTCCTGTGCATCTCTGTGTAAATAAATGAGGATGTTTATTTCATATTTAAAAAACTTTTTTTTCTTTTTTTTTTGCTTGCACCAGGTCTTCATTTCTGCACCTGCCTCTAGTTGCAGTGAATGGGGGCTACTCTTAAAAATTGCAGTGCGGGCTTATTGCAGTGACTCTCTTGTTGCAGAGCACAGCTCTAGGCACGTGGGCTTAGTAGTTGTGGCACACAGTCTTAGTTGCTTCGGGTCATGTGGAATCTTCCCAGACCAAAGATCCAACCCATATACCCTGCATTTACAGGCGGAGTCTTATCCATTGTGCCACCAGGGAAGTCCTCATAAACATTTTAATGAATGTTTCTTTGATGTTTCCTCCAAAACTTACTGAAATAGGTCAGGAAAAGACGTTTCTTCAATTTGCTTCAGTTCAGTAAAAGACCATTCTCCATGCTAAACTAAGAAATCATCCTTATTCCATCTTGCATGTCAGGTTTTATTCACATACAAGAGGTGATTACAAATAGCAGAATTCCCTGGCATCTCCTGGATGGATGGACAGTATGGCCAAGAAACAAATATGTATTGTTTTAATCCACTGAGATTTTAGAATTGCTTGTTATTCTGGATAATCTGGAATCCCTATTCTGAAGAATACACAGAATACAAAGAGAGTAAAGTTCAATTACCCACAAGATAATGTATTCTTCATTTTTCATTTTACACAAGAACAATCATATTAGCCCCTTGTAATAAAGCCCTTGATGCTAGAAAGAAATTAAGTTCTCACTCAATATAGAGAAACATCACTTTAAAGCATTTCTTTCTATTCTATTCAGATATAACCAGATGGATCTCATTAATATACCCAGTTGGGATGTAAGTTTCTTTGTTAGTATCTGAAACCAGAGCTTTCTTCATCTGGAACTCACGTAGATTTTTAAGCAAGTTAGGCTACTCAAACTGCAAATCTCTAATATGATCCAGTTTTCCAAAGTTCCGTATAAGCAAAAGGAAATGCAAGAAAATCATCGCACTAGTTCAACATCACCAATTCTAGAAAACACAAACACATCCCAAAATCAATTCTAATTACTGCAGTTGCTTGCTCTCTGCAGACTTATTTGACGATTACTGAATATTTTCCAAACTAAAATAGCCTGGCCCCAAACCACTTATAATTACCACAATTTGGGGCAGCCCCTTGGCCTCTCTTAAGCCACCATTGCCTTTTAAAGGAAAGCAAATTCAGCATCTTTTTGTAAAAATGGTCTGAAATGAGGAAGGAGGCAGATTGTGTACTTTCATACACAAATATTTTTATGATCCCTGGTTTCATAATTTTATATAGCATTCAGACTCTAGTCTCAAACAACATTGTTATTCTCTGCCACTGATATTAAGGAAGATAGTGTTTTATTTTTGTGAAAAATAGAGAGATATAAAAAGGAAGGAGAAGTTTTCCTGATTTCAACCCTTACTGTATGTAAATCGAGTCAGGCTATCTATCCAAAGTTCATCCCTGTTCATAGAGACAGAAATTTTAATTATGATCCTGTAATTTTCATAACTAAGGAGACAAACAAAAGACATCACTATTAAAGATTCTTCCTTATGGAACAGCACCAAATATATCTTGATCATTTTGGTTTTTTCTCTTTATACACACATGCATCATTATGAGCACACACACTCACACACATGTGTGTGTGCCCTTGCCTAAGACTGTAGAATCCTTTGCTTATGTAAAGAACAACCTCAACATGAAACAACCTTGTGGTTGGAGTATCTCATCAAGACTGCACACAGGCTGGAGGGATCTCCCATTTTAGTCCCACCAGGTGTCTCTACTCAGTGCTGAATGAAATTACAAAAAGAATTCAGAAAAAGGTACAAAGAACACAGTCATGTCATCTGGGACAGTCACTTCTTTGCCATCCACAGTATGTAGTTCAGTTCAGTCACTCAGTCATTTCCGACTCTTTGCAACCCCATGAACTGCAGCATGCCAGGCCTCCCTGTCCATCACCAACTCCCAGAGTCCATCCAAACCCATGTCCATTGAGTCAGTGATGCCATCCGACCATCTCATCCTCTGTCATCCCTTTCTCCTCCTGCCCTCAATCTTCCCCAGCATCAGGGTCTTTACAAATGAGTCAGTTCTTCGCATCAGGTGGCAAAAGTATTGAAGTTTCAGCTTCAACATCAGTCCCCCCAATGAACACCCAGGACTGGTCTCCTTTAGGATGGACTGGTTGGATCTCCTTGCAGTCCAAGGGACTCTCAAGTGTTTTCTCCAACACCACAGTTCAAAAGCCATCAATTCTTCAGTGCTCAGCTTTCTTTATAGTCCAACTCTCACATCCATACATGACCACTGGAAAAACCATAGCCTTGACTAGATGGACCTTTGTTGACAAAGTAATGTCTCTATTTTTTAATATGCTGTCTAGGTTGGTCATGAGGTTCTGGTAATTTAAGAGGTTTTTAGGCATTTTCTGACCATAAAGGAGCTGAGTCTGACAAACCATCTTTAGCATCATTCCCTGCCAAGATGATGAAACTGTCCTACTGTAGCCTTTCATCATTAGTTGGTCCAGTGATCCATACAGCTAGGCCAAACTCTCTGGGGAAGTTGGTTTAGAGTTCCTAAATTTTATTTCCATGTGGTCACTTGCAGGGCACAGGAACATGAAGCAATGACTCGGACATTCAAGTATACATACCAGGAAAGGCTAGTAGGCAAGGCCCTAAGAAGAGACCCAACTGCAAGCTACCAACTTCACGTTTAGAAATGTTGGAAAGGTGAGACCTAAAATTGCTTATTACAAGAAGACAGAAAATGGCTGAAAGAGAAAATCCATTCCCTTAACTTTTTATTTCTTTATTTATTTTAATTGGATGCTAATTACTTTACAATATTGTAGTGGGTTTTTCCAGACATTGACATAAATCAGCCATGGGTGTACATGTGTTCCCCATCCTGAACCCTCCTCCCACCTCCCTCCCCATCCCATCCCTCTGGGTCATCCCAGTGCACCAGCTCTGAGTGCCCTGTCTCATGCATCAAACCTGGACTGGCGATCTGTTTCACATATGATAATATACATGTTTCAATGCTATTCTCTCAAATCATCTCACCCTCACCTTCTCCCACAGAGAAGGATTTTTGCCAGCAGGAAAGACCAATTTCTTTCCTTAAGAGACAAGAGCTAGAATGGAAGAAACAAACATGATTCCATGCAGACCAAATCAAGCCTTCACTCTGCCATAAGCCTATGTCATCAACATCAGTCTATAGCCTCCCTTACCACTGGCTGCACTGTGTCAGTATCATTATTATTACATCTTTCCATCGTCTGGTTTTGGCAGTGCTCTTGTATCTCTTTCTCCTACTAGCTTGAAAGCCCTAGAATGAGGAAACTACTCTCTACAAATTCCAACTAGGGCTTACAATCCTAACGGTCTTGTCCTGAGTATACACTCAGATACTGGAGAAATGGAAAGCCAAGGGTTTATTCTAAACATATTTATCAGAGATGAGAAAACATTTCTCATAAGTACTTAAATATTTTTAATGCCTTATATTTCCTTTCATTTCTCAGAATCTGATAGGCTGATGGAAATGAGAGAGAAACTTTACAAAAATGTCAGAATAATACACATGGAACACACTGGGAATGGTAGATTCACTAATGTTTTGCTTATTTTCACTTGGTTCAAGTAGCTACTAACTACAGAGAATGCTTGAAATGCATCTGTTTTATTGTAAGCTTGATTACCTACACATCCCTAAATTATTCTATCACACAAATGACAGCTTATACTTAATGAAAGGGGCCACTTATTTAACTGCTGATTATTTCTGAGAAAACATTTTAACCTACTTCCCTATTTAAATGAAAATCGGGGGAAAATATACTTTCACAAATCTTTAAAGGAATGCATTTCTGCTTTTTATAGAAATGAGAGTGGGATGAATATAGCAGGGCTTTCCTCCTACACACCCATGTTAGGCCTAGAGATTAAGATATATAAGTACTAATAAAAAGCATCTTCTCCTGGGTATATATGCTGCTCCAGAGACCACTAAGACGGCTGAGAGAGTGGTGACCAGACATAGAAAGTCACGTGACCTCGGTCCCTGTTTTGGTTTCCCTGTATCACTGCAAATGGCCCTGACTTTCCTGGGGAGGTTGTGCTGTTGATGTTTAGAGAGAAGCTCAGATATAATTCTCTGAGGAGTAAGACAGTTTTCTTTTTTTAGGGCAAGATAATAGGTTTTATCCCTTCCCATAAAGCTAAGCATTATTTGCTTATGCTATTTCTAAGTGTGGTGAAAAGCTATTTAAACATGACTTTGATAGTGATAAACTTTTATTGATGAATCTAATCATGAACCTCTCATGCTTTGTATAACAAGTAGAATGAAGCTATCAACAAAATCTAAGAATTTTTTTTATTATAGGTGGATAGTGTAGATTCAGTGTTAGTCATTATTTTCTTAAAAAAAAAAAAAAAAGAGGTACTGTGCCCATATTAGTAATTTGCAATTGATTACAGAGATAATTTGTAAAATTATGGAGATAGTTTCCCTTTTTCCCCAGTGTGTGTTTTATACTTAGAGTGTATCTTAACTCATACTAGTCAGATTTCAAGTACTCAGCTGCCACATTTGGCTTAAGGCTACCATACTGGACAGTACAGCTAGTTCTATGGAGTCACAGAAGTCTGTCAAAATAATTTGCTTGGGATTACATTGGAGTTACAGTTTCTCATACATTTTGCTTGATCTTGAGGGATGTAAATTTATCACTTAGGCTATAAGACTGGAAGCTTTAAAAAAAAAATNCTGGTCTGGGACCCCACCCACATGTAGACCTGTGGGGACAACAGGGGATGTGGTCTCCCAGCCTCAGAATGCCTCTTTAGGGACGGTCAGGCTCCCAGCGTGGGCAGAGTCAGGGAGGTCTCACCTCTTGGCCGTTGTCTAAGAGCATGATGTCATCATCTGCCAGGTCATCTTGGCAGAAATCAGAGCACTTCTCAGTCACCGCGAAGTAGCCCTTCTCATTGGAGCATCTGGGGGGAGTCAAGAGTCAGGGAGAGGCTGCGGGTCATGGCAGCAGGGCCAGGACTGAGGGCACTGGGAGCAGTGGTGGGCGACCTCACCGGAAGAGCCGCGTGTGCCTCATGTACTCGGCGTCGTCGTCGTAGGGCTTCTGCGCTCCGAGGCCCACCCAGAAGAAGTTCTCGGGCTCCTCGCCCTCGTTGATGACCTGGGGGGAGAAGGCTGGTCAGCTGAAGGACCACGGCTTGCCCGCCCCAACCTGGTCACCACCCCCTGCCTGGCCCCTGAGCCCCACCTCCCTGTNAAAAAAAGAAAACAGCACGATACATAATTAAGAGTCCCAGATTACATTTAAAAGACACCAATTCTGCAAACCAGAACCACAACGAGATGTTACCACCTACGTATCAGAATCATCTAAAAAGCCATCAAACAACAAGTGTTGGTAAGGATGTGGAGAAAAGGAAAGCCTCCTGGGCTGTAGATGGGAATGTAAATTGGTGCAGCTTCTATGGAAAACAGTCACTCCTGGGTACTTACCCACACTAAGAGAAAACACTAACTTGAAAAGACACAAGCATCTCTAAATTTATGGCAGCATTATTTACAATAGTCAAGATAAGGAAGTAATGCAAGTTTCCATCAAGGGATAAATGATTAAGGAAAATATGGCTTATACATACAATGGAATATGATTCAGCCATAAAAAAGAATGAAATCTTGCCATTTGTGACAACATGGATGGACCTAGAGGATACTATGTTTATTGAGTAAGTGAGACAGAGAAAGGCAAATTACCATATGACTTCATATGGTATGTAGAATCCAAAAAATATACAAAACAGAAACAGACCCATAGATTCAGAGAACAAACTAGTGATCACCTCTAAGACAGAGATTTAAACTCTATAATTTTTTTTAGAAAGTCCAACTTAATTGTACAAAGTTTCTTAGCATTTATTTTTATGATGACAGTAGGAAAGATTACGTATCTGTAGATATGGCAAGGTAAAGATTTGCATGAATAATAGTTTGGGTCAAAGGTTAGTAGTTCAGGATATAAACTGACCTCTAAAGGGCAGAACATTAATGAGAGGCCTCAATGAAAGTCATTTCTGTCACTGGGACACTGATTCAATCATCTAATTCTGCCATATTTTTGAAACTTACCTGATATGGTTGCTACTAGAACTAACGTCCCATTTTCCTTCCAGTGACTATCATCAATCCCTTCAAAAAAGCAGGCAGCTCCTTGATTACACCAGAAAGGGGCATTCATTTCAGGTCGGAGATGGGGAAACGTGCAGTTTCCAAGTTGGAAGAGTTCATACCATTCCATTGTGTAGTTCTTCTCCGTTAAAGTGCTCCTGAATCCAATGGCATCATGCATGATTTTCTGTGGAAAGGCCATATATGTATAAAAGCATTTGGGAAGTAACCACTGGTTCAGGAGCCAGGCAGGAGAAAAAGCAATACCAGAAGTGCATACAGAGTAGAACAGCTGTTTCCTTCCCCTACTGCTATTCTCCTGGTGGCTCAGAGGATAAAGTGTCTGCCTGAAAAGCAGGAGACCTAGATTCGATCCCTGGGTTGGGAAGATTCCCTGGAGAAGGAAATGGCAACCCACTCCAGTATTCTTGCCTGGAGAATCCCATGGACAGAGGAGCCTGGCGGGCTACAGTCCACAAGGTCGCAAAGAGTCGGACACGACTGAGCAACTTCACACACACATTGCTGTTCTCACATCCACTTCTTGACTCCTCTAACTCCCTGCCCTCATCCACTCTGGTTTTGGCCATTGCGGCTCATCTCAGGAAGACTACATGCTATGTGCAGATGTTCAGAATCTCCTTACAGCTTAGAATGAGTAAGAGAAGTCTCCATGCCACAGACTCAGGAAGTCTGTGTACCTCTCAGGTGATGAGCAGCTCAGATGGTGAGCTCACCTAGGAAAAGTGTGCACAACAGGCCCTGGACATGACGTGATTCTTACATGCCCTGTCCCCTTTTCTGGGCTTCCTCCTTTCCTTCTTTCTAGGATCTGGGTGCAGGAATTGGGTTTGGGTTCAGAATATCAAAAGGGATGAAAGCAACTGCATAGATTACTGTCAGCATCATAAAACCTGGTGTTTTCTGGACTGCTCATTTTAAATCTGTGAAGAGGAACTTAGGCCACAGACGTGAAGAACTGACTCATTGGAAAAGACCCTGATGCTGGGAAAGACTGAAGGCAGGAGGAGAAGGGGACGACAGATGATGAGATGGTTGGATGGCATCACCGAGTAGATGGACACGAGTTTCAGCAAGTTCCAGGAGTTGCTGATGGACAGGGAAGCCTAGTGTGCTGCAGTCCTTGGGGTCAAAAAGAGTTGGACACAACTGACTGACTGAAATGAACTGAAGAGGAACACCAAAGAACATAATCTAAAACCATTCCTAAAAAAATAAAGTAAAACCAGTCCTTTGAATAATGATTATTCCCTCAAATCCACTTAATCAAATCACTTAATTAGCCAGTTATAAGACCAAGATGCGGCCTTACCAAGTGTCCCAGGAGGTCTCCGTATTTAAATTCCCACACTGGGGCTTGTAATCTAAAGACTTCAATGACATCGTCATCCTTCATCACCGGGATGGGGGAGCCAGTAGGACAGAAAGTGTATTTAGCTTGACAATAAGGATCTGGTTCCGGACGGAAGGAGAAACGTCTAATGAAGGAAAAAAAAAAAAAACACATCAACTTAAAATTCCAAGAGGAATTTGGTTCTCACAGATCTTAATTTCACTGTAACATTTTAAGAAAAAATATCTGAAATTCTGCCCATAGTGTATAAACAGACATTTGTTATGAACAAACTCCAATGAGTCTTTAATAGCAAATGATACATTAAAAGCACTGATAATTGCCTGCTTCCCAGTTCCCTGCTCCCATTGTGAGAATTCTGAAGACAGGGACCGTATCTGAAATGTATATAGCTCTACATCTTATTTAGCAGACAGATATTTCCTGAATAAAAGAGTAGTTTTCAATGATATTTAACTTCCCAAACGTTCCATGTTAACATTATTCAAAAATTATCATTATTAAATAGAACATATTTTCTATTAAGAATCTGCCAACTTTTCCTTCAATATTTATTGAGTATCGTACTAAGAATATATTATGGTAGGAAGGAAGGAAACAAATGCAAGAAATGCAGGTTCGATCCTTGGGTCAGGAAGACCCCCTGGAGGAGGAAATGGCAACCTGCTCTAATATTCTTGCTTGGGAAATCTCATATACAGAGGAGCCTGGTGGGCTATAGTCCATGGAGTTGCAAAGAGTCAGACACGACTGAGCACACAGTCTGTAGGAGGGAATTCCTTCAATATTTATTGAGGATCTACTATTATACCCGGAAAGAGGGAAACAAAACATAAAATGCTATTCCTCTACTCAAGGGGAGGTAACAGCTGGCAAGATATTAAACAAGTATGAAGGGCAGCAGGGTCTGTGCGTGCTCAGTTGCAGCCAACCCTGCAACGTCATGGACTGTAGCCCACAAGGCTCCTTTGTCCATGGAATTCTCCAGGCAAGAATACTGGAGTGGGTTGCCATGCCCTCCTCCAGGGGATCTTCCTGACCCAGGGATCGAACCCATGTCTCCTGTGGCTCCTGAGTGGCAGGCAGAGTCTTTACCACTGAGCCCCTGAGTAGTTATAAGACTGGAATTCAGGATTCGAGGCAGGAGTGGTGAGAGCAAGTAGAGGCAGGGACTGTCTTTCTGAGCTAATTCAGGAACACCTCGGAGATGGTATGGGTTCACTTCCAGACAACCCACAGTACATTAAATAATGTTATAAGTGAGTCACTGGAATTTTTTAATCTCCCAGCCCAGTGCATATAAAAATCATGCTTATATTATACTGTGGTCTGTTAAGCATGTAACAGTATTATGTCTACAAAAAACATACATACCTTAATTAAAAAATACTTTATTGCTAAAAAAAAAAAAAATCTGACAACACAAGGTTGTCACGAATCTTCAGTTTGTAGAAAACACAGTATCCGAGAAGTGCAATACAACTAGGTTTGCCTGGACACTGTGAGGACCCCGCCCTAGAGTCACACAACTGGGGAGGACTGAGCCCAGGAAGGAGCTTAAAGGATCTGAAGTAGCAGGTGTGATATAACTGAATTTGCTCCAAAATAAACCTCATTTTATGACTTAGAAGAGGGTGGGGAGGGAAGCCAAATTAAGGCTGAGGTCAGTGAGGAGGTCATAGCAGTAATGCATCAAGAAGGGGCCTGAGAGGGCCATGGCAGTAGCGGCCGGAGGGCTACAGTGAATCGAGATCAGCAGGTGCTCACTTCTTTCATATCTAGCACTGGGGAGACAAAGGAAAGGGAGAAACAAGCTGCTATCTGCCCTCTATGGACTTCCCTGATAGCTCAGTTGGTAAAGAATCCGGCTACAATGCAGGAGATCTGGTGGAGAAGGGACAGGCTACCCACGCGAGTATTCTTGAGCTTCCACTGTGGCTCAGCTGTAACCTGGGTTCGATCCCTGGGTTGGGAAGATCCCATGGAGAAGAAAAAGGCTAACCACTCCAGTATTCTTGCTTGAAGAATTCCATGGACTGTACAGTCCATGGGGTCACAAAGAGTCGGACACAACTGAGCTACTTTCACTTCACTTCATCTGTCCTCTAAGAATTCTAGATCTCTGAGGCCCTAGCCAGACCTACTGTTTTGTGTTTTGTTTTTTTTTTTAAGATTTTTTTTTAAATGTGGATCATTTACTTTTTTAAGTCTATTGAATTTGTTACAATATTGCTTCAGTTTTGTTTTGTTTGTTGGCTGTGAGGCATGTGGGATCATAGATCCCTGCCTTAGAAGGTGAAGTCTTAACCACTGGACTACCAGGGAAGTTCCCAGATTTTTATTTCACAATCCTAACACATCAACAAAAATGTCTATAACTTAAAAAGTTTAAATCCTGATTTAGACAAAAATATTAAAAACTCACCTAAAATTTTACCTGTTTTACAGGTGCTTACCTGATTTAAGAATGAAGTTAGTTAACTATTCATAAATTTCATCTGCTTACAGCAAAATCAAATTTAGGTCAATGGTAATTTCAAAAGTATAATTTAAGTGTGAACACAATAAAATTAAAATTTTATTATGGGGGTAAATGAAGGCACATGCTTAACATTTCAAACTTTTAAATGTAAATCAAGTAGTTTTGGATTTCACTCTCTTCTTTGTTATACTGAATATTAAATTTTTACTTTTGGGGGAATATTTTGTTGTTAATAACATTTTCAAGAAAACCAGCTTCAAACTTCTCTCTTCCTGTATATCAAGCAAAAGAAGGCCCAGCAAGCCATTCAGCGGGCGGAATACACTAATACTGTATCAGGTCTGAAATGCTGGCTGGCCTTTACTAGATTTAACCACCACAATAAAACTGAAGTAACTACTATTCCTACTTTCTGACTCAGGATATGTGGGCACAGAGATACTGAACAACTTTCCCAAGATCACACAGCTAGTGATGATGGGGCCTGACTCGATCTGCTGCGGTCAGAGCCTAGAACTCGCTGGCGACCAGGTTATTCTTCCTGCCAACTGGCTATTGTGTCATCCGAAAGGGGTGTGCATTTTCAAAAGCTGCTAGGTTTTCCCCTGCCTGATGTTGGTTGACACTTTATCCTCCTTTTCTGCTTAGCGACCTCTGATAATTAGGCTACGTAAATACTGTTCTAGTTCCAAGGCTCAAACACGCTTCCTACATCTCCGCATCCACAGCATAACACCAGCGACCTATTCCTCCTGGCTGAAGGCTGTGGACAGTCGAAGCCACTCCACCCAGGAGGTGGGGGGACAGGACATGGCGAGGGGATTCCCTAGACACCCAACTTTGAGTGCTAAAAACGGGAAGTCCCAAGAGAGCTAGGTTAACTGGTAACTGGGCGTGCAAATGTTAGGCACTCACGATAACTAATGACAGGACCTGACACGATAGAAAATACATTATTAGGTCTCCCCAAACTATTCAAATTGTCAGCGATTTGTATCCGAAAATCACGCGACGAAATAACATTAGTCCCTTTTCCCCCACGATTCGGGCTCAACAGTCCCGGGAGGAAGAAAGACCCCAGGGCAACGTGCAACAAACAGCCGCGCCCCAGGAACTCTCCACTCGGCTCCCCGCCGCGCCTTCACGGTCTCCCGGCGCCTCCCCCGCACGATCACGCGACCTGGACGCAACTTCCCACCTCCCCCCCGCCCCCACGCACTTTGGACCGAAGACCTCGGCCGCGCGCGCGCGCCCCCGCGCGCGCCCGTCCCGTCCAACCGCGCACTCACTTGTAGGGCACCGGCCACTGGCGCCGGGATGGGTCGCCCGCGGCCGTCGCCGCCGTCGCCGCCGCCAGCCAGAGCAGCGCCGGGGCCCAGCGCCAAGGCGCGCGCTCCGGGCCCGCACCTGCGCCCACTCCCCGCCAACCCCAGGCCCCCGGACCGGCGCTCCCCGCCTGCGCCATGTGCCGGCTCCCGCTGCGGGCGGCGCCTCCCCAGCCCCGAGACCGCGGAGGGCCAGCGAGCCGAGCATGCGCAGAACCCGGGACCCGGGCGGCGGTCCTCCCGCGGCCCCGCCCCCTGCCCGCGCGCCCGGGCGGAGGGCTCGGTCCGGTCCACTGGGCTTCCGCCGCTTCCCCGAGCGCCGGCGAACCAAGCTCAGCGTGTCGGAGCCGCCGAGGCTCTGCTCCTGCCTGGCGCCCTGCGCGGGGGCGGCTTCCGGACTTGGCCGACCCGGAAGGCGCTCCGGTCCAGCTTCCCTGAGCAGCCCGAACAGGAACCCTTTTTCTCTAACTGACTCGTAATACCGAGTTCTCCTGGCCTCACGCTCTCTCCCAACCACCACCACGAAAAGCAAAAGCACAGAAAAGCCAGCTTTGGGCTCCTTTGGGTGTGCGTGTGTGTGTGTGTGTCTGACTGACTCTGTGATCCCAGGGACTGTAGTCCTCCAGGCTCCTCTGTCCATGGGATTTGGGCTCCTTTGTGGGTGTGTGTGTGTGTGTGTGAGAGAGAGAGAGAGAGACTGACTTTGTGACCTCATGGACTGTAGTCCGTGTGTGTGTGTGTGTGTGTGTGTGTGTGTGAGAGAGAGAGAGAGAGAGAGAGAGA
>SJYV01046975.1:638228-658942 GCA_006410875.1 Neotragus pygmaeus
AGAGAGAGAGAGAGAGACTGTTTGTGACCTCATGGAATGTGTGTGTGTGTGTGAGAGAGAGAGAGAGAAACAGAGACTGACTCTTTGTGACCTCATGGACTGTAGTCCACCAGGCTGCTCTGTCCCTGGAACTCTCCAGGCAAGAATGCTGGAGTGCATTGCCATTCCATTCACCAGAGGATCTTCCCAACCCAGGCATCGAACTCTTGCGTCTCCTGCGTCGGCAGGTGGATTCTTTACCACTGCCACGTGGGAGCGCGGCACTTTCCCCTCATCCCTGAGGGCCCAGACTAGGTGACCAGACATCTGAGTGAAGGAGAGTTTTGGGGGGAGGTGAGTGCAGTGAGGAAAACGGAGATGGCGCGGTGACTGGTTCTCACCCGACGGATCTGGTGATGCCAGTGGCCACGCTGACGACACACAGCCAGGGCTATCGCTGCTAAGCGCTGCGACACAGTCCAGCCCCACCCGCCTCCCAAGCGGGTTCCTCCTGGGTAGCTCTACCACTTCGGTTGGGGACAGGAGTCCACATTACTCTGTCTTCCTTGACCCTTCAGCCGCCTCAGGAAAGCAATGAGATCAACTCCCATCTGGCGATCAACTGCCCTTCCTCTGGCCTCATACATGGCCGGCCCTATTCTCATACACAGAGGTTGGTTTATGTCTATTATTAGGACATTAAAGACATGGAACTTAGAGTCACATTTTACAAGAGGGTGGCCTGCAGAACTTAGACTGGGCTTTGCAGCACCTTCCTTCCTCTACAACAGGATAGATCCATCATAGTGTTTGTAAGGTATGTGGGAACTGTAATGATCTAAGTGACCACCATGACTCATGGGGTGGCGAGTGGGGTCACTGGTTTCCCCATGCCTCCCAGGACTCGTGGGGGTTGATGAGAATTTTTACCCCCTTCTCTCTCTCTCTCACGCACACACACGTATACACACACACACTCACCTTCACCCGTTGCTGCCGGAGGTTGGGAGCTCTGGGGAAGTTCAGGCGGGGCTTCATTTTAACACTTGCCTAAGCTTCCCTGGTGGCTCAGACAGTAAAGAATCTGCCTGCAAGGCAGGAGACCCTGGTTGAATTCCTGGGTCAGAAGGATCCCCTGGAGAGGGGAATGGCTACCCACTGCTGTATTCTTGCCTGGAGAATTGCAGGGACAGAGAAGCCTGGCTGGCTAACTAATAGTCTATGGGATTCCAAACTGGAACACAGCTGAGTGGCTAACACTTTCACAAGCATTTAGGTAGCCAAAGCTAACCTTCCTCCAAATACCACCGCCCAGTTCAAAATCATCAAGACTAAGGTGGGTTTTCCAAAGTCCTGGCCAAGATGAGAGGGAATTCATCCAAGCCCT
The DNA here is from genome assembly GCA_006410875.1 of Neotragus pygmaeus. Taxonomy (NCBI): domain Eukaryota; kingdom Metazoa; phylum Chordata; class Mammalia; order Artiodactyla; family Bovidae; genus Neotragus; species Neotragus pygmaeus. The sequence goes on from SJYV01046975.1 coordinate 639,595, forward strand.
GCAAGCAGATGTGTACTGTTGGATTTGAAGGGCACTTGTATGGGGCTGCACTTGAGCTTAAAACTAAAAGAAACAATTCTCAGAAGTAACATTATAGTGTTAGAGACCAGACAACCAGAGGGCCACCGTGGAACTTTGCAACCTGCTCAGGAATTCCCAGAGCTGCAATGAACAAGCTTCAGGTTGAAGGGAGATTCTTGAAGGTGCAGTCTCTTCATTCCAAGGTCAGGGAGCTCTAGTGATGAGAAACCGTTTCCTCCTATCAATCTTAACTCAACCTCTTGATACCTCCCATCTGCTCTACTCTGCTTCTGCCTTCTGTTCTTTGTAGCCTCATCCCACATCATACTGGTTACTTCTCTCTAGTTTGAGGTTTTTAAACTTTGAGAACCCAAAAGATAGACTGAATTTTAATTCAACTGGGTTGCCTTGGGGTTTCCCATTAGCCTAAGATCAAAATAGTGAAACAGTACTGTAGTCTAGTAAAATCAGATTTATTAATCATTGCATTGTGGGAAATTGTACATAGAGGAACTTCATGGCATCTCCCCCNTTAATTCAACTGGGTTGCCTTGTGGTTTCCCATTAGCCTAAGATCAAAATAGTGAAACAGTACTGTAGTCTAGTAAAATCAGATTTATTAATCATTGCATTGTGGGAAATTGTACATAGAGGAACTTCATGGCATCTCCCCCAAACAAAGGAAATACAGAGTTATAGGATTCTGAGGTAGTGTGGCCTTTAGGTGAATTCTAAGTGAGCAGTATTTTGGCAGGCTCAAAGCAAGGCTATGTGTCAACACAGAATCAATGTGCAATCTAGACAATAAAGTGGACCCAAGGTTCTATTTATTTGGAAAATATGAAGTTAAAATAGGGGTGGAATTTTTGTATCTAGAAGCCCCTGTTTGGGAGGTCTGCACCTGGGTTATAAAGGTTGTTAATAGAAGCTGCTTCTCTGTGTCAAGGGACTGAGAAACTTCAGACAAAGGTGGGATATTTCATTCTTACTGATATAATTTCAACAGCCAAAGCTCTCTAAGTCTTTAATTTTAAAGAACAAATTTTCTCAGTGCGTCAGAAAGCAGGAGGTGGCGATGACACTTTACAGCTTTACTGTGTCTGGGGAGAAATTTTATATTATGTTCTGGGCTTCCAAGTGGCGCAGTGGTAAAGAATCCACTTGCCAATGTAAGAGACACAAGAGTTTGATCCCTGAGTCGGGAAGATCCTCTGAAGAAGGAAATGGTAACCCACTCCAGTAGCCTGGCCTGGAAAATTTCATGGACAGAGGAGCCTGGCAGGCTACAGCCCATGGAGTCACAAAGAGTTGGACACCACTAAGTTTGCACACACATTGTTTTATGTTAATTTTGCAGCTGGTTTTATCAACCTTTTATTCCAGGCTACTGAATGGCAGAGCAGATTTTTACAGTCCAAGGTAATTTTCCTTTCTCACTTATGATGAAATAAAAATTCATAGTTTAAGGCAAGACAAGGATAAACATAAATTTTTTCTCTGCCCATTTAGGCCTCCTCCCTTCCCGACCAGTGTGTACTGTGCAACCGCATTATGTGTTAATGAGACCTCCCCAGTGGCAGAAATCCAGGCTTAACCACAAAGATCAATTTTTCTTCTGGCAACAGGTATGTTGTAATTCCTCAGAGAGTATCATTCCTTTCTCAGTCTTGTAAGGGGTCACAGGACCCACGACTGGCTTCATACATGCAGGTATCTTTAGTGAATTTCATGTACAAGGCCACTGTCTTAAAGATAGGTTTTAATGCAGAACAGACAGCTCAGAGGACCGGGGGAGGGTCTAAGTCATACCTATTGGAAGTTCTTAGCTTAAATACTTATGTAAGACTTTGTAATGTTACTAGCTATGTTACTCTTCTACCAGTTTTACAAGATTATTGTTGCTGGAATTACCAAAAGTGTGACTGAAGCTCAGATGAAATGAATGCATATGTGACTTGAAATGATTGACCACATACACAGTTCTATAAGATGAATGATTGTAATAGTGTAACTCTAGATATGGGAAGAAGAGGTGAGAGGGCACCATGTCCCCGACCAGGACACACTGATAAAACAGTCAGTCCAGAAGCTCTTGGCTAATGTTGTACTGTACTGTGCTTAGTTGCTCAGTTGTGTCTGACTCTTTGCAACCCCATGGACTGTATGGAGCCCGCCAGGCTCCTTTGTACAAGAGGATTCTCCAGGCAAGAATACTGGAGTGGGTAGCCTATCCCTTCTCCAGGCCAGCTTCCTACCCAGGAATCGAATGGGGGCCACCTGTATTGCAGATTCTCTACCGGCCGAGCTACCCAGGAAGCCCCAAGGGCCTAGTTCAGTAACAGCACGCTGAGTTGGCTATTAAAGAAATCCTCTCCTGACCGGGGGATGAGCATTCCTAGCACCTCGGGACAAACTGGTCATGAAATGCCTCCCAACCTTGGTTGAAATGAAGACTGAAAGGGAAGGGACTGGAAAATAATGTTGCCCACCATCCAGTTCTACAAGAATCATTTTATTAGCCACTGCAGTTGCTGACCTATGACACACCTTTAAAGGAATTCAGGATGAAGATCAGGACAAGGCACTTTGTGCTCTGGGAAAACTGATAGAACTGGCCCTCAGAGAGTCAGATATTTTCATGAGAAAGATTTTTATGAACCTTGATTCTTACATTTTCCCATACTTAGAAAAGCATAAAACCATTAACTAAGATATCTGTTCCTCGTGACCAGCAGCCTTCTGCCAAGCTGTGTGGTTGACTGCACGTACCCACTTTGTCAGAACCACATAGATACTGACCTCCCCNTCCAGTACTTTGACCACCCGATGCGAAGAGCTGACTTATTGGAAAAGACCCTGATGCTGGGAAAGACTGAAGGCAGGAGGAGAAAGAGATGACAGAGAATGAGATGGTTGGATGGCATCACCGACTCAATGGACATGAGTTTGAGTAAACTCATGTTGGGGTGGTGATGGACAGGGAAGCCTGACATGCTGTAGTCCATGGGGTCGCAAAGAGTCGGACACGATTGAGCGACTGAATTGAACTGAATGCCCAGGTTGGGCTTCACTGGTGGCTCAGATGGTAAAGAAACTGCCTGCAATGCAAGAGACCTGAGTTCAATCCCTGGGTCAGGAAGATCCCCTGGAGAAGGGAATGGTTACCCATTCCAGTATTCTTGCCTGGAGAATTCCATGAACAGAGGAGCCTGGTGATCTTGGGGTCACAAAGAGTCGGACACGACTGAGCAGCTAACACACACACACACACACACACACACACACACAATGCCTGGGTCACACCTGAGACCAGTTACACTGGACTCTGAGGGTAGAAACAGAATTTAGTGGGTTTTTTGGTGTTCCCGAAATGATTCTTCTGTGCAGCCAAGTTTGAGAACCAAGTGCTCTACTAGAATGACCAGTGGCTGCACCTGGAATCCCCTGGTGAACTTCAAAACCATTGATGCCTGTGTACTTATAGCCTGGATATTGGAATTAAGATTCTCAGATGATTTTCATATGCAGACAAGTTTGGGAGCCTTCAACCTAAGCCAGTGTGTCTCTAACTTCAAAGAGTATATCAGTCACCCAGAGATGTTGTGCTGAAGATTCTGATTTGGCTCCTAGGTGACAGTTAGCGTGTGGAATACAGTCCCTATTCTGGTTTAAGAAATCATAGAAGAGGACTGTCTATTTCTGGGCCTTTTCTGTGCAGGAATCACTTACACATAGGTGACTCCATCTTTTCAAAGACTGATTTGCAAGTACAATTGTCTTAGATATTTTTGACTTCTTTTTGTCTAGTTCCCTTCAGAAGGAGCTATATGTTGTGTATTTCTTTTTCAAACTAAAATCAGTTTTAAGATTATTTTAAGTGTTCACAATATTCTGATATATTGAGAGGTAATTTGGAAATGTCCCACAGTGAGAAATGGGGTCCTTGTTTTATTAATAGATTAGGATTGTGCTGCTCCTAGTCCTAATATGTGGATACTTATATTGGGTTAGCCAAAAAGCTCATTTGGGTTTTTCCATAAAATGTTACAGGAAAACACAAACAAGCTTTTTGGCCAACCCAATACATCTCTGTCTAAATAGATTGCTTAGTGCTTCTTTACATATACAGTATTCCGGATATCTATTGCTGTGTAACAAATACCACCAAACCTTAGTAGCTTAAGCAATAATCTATTACCTATCCTACATCTGAAGTTTGACTAGGCTTAGTTGGACTTGCCTGAGATCGCTCACGCAGTTCAGTCAGAGTGGCTGGGGCTGCAAACCTCTGAAGGTTTCGCTGGGCTGGGAAACACCACGATGGTGTTGTCACTCCAAAGTCTGTTGCCTAAGCTGAGATTGACTGGAACAGTTGAGGGCTGGCTATGCAGCAATCTTGGGCTTCCTTAGAACCCATAGATCTCAGGTGCTCAAGTTGTTCATGTGTGAGCTAGTGTTCAGAGAAAGGATTCCAAGAAAACCAGGCTTTCCTCTTATGATTTAGCCAAGAAGTTCCTCAGCATTGCTTCTGCTACATTCTGTTCATCAACAGTGAGACCCGATTCAAGGCGAGAAATAAAAGGGCATGAGTATTGAGATGCATGGGTGCTTGGACACCATCCTTGGAGACTTGCTACATAATATATATATACAAAGTTTATCATGTAAACAAATTGAAATGTCTACTTACAAAACCCCATGGAGAGTGAGGGAAATTGATTATATTTGAGTTGTTGGTGTTTTGAGAATTTACTCTTTTCTTCCTTTATGAATAGGTTTGCCCTAAGACAACTTTAGAAAGATTATTGCCTGTCAGATGCTAAAATTAGAGTCTTCACTTCTAACACAGTATTACTTTCAAAATCAATAAAAATTACTGCTATTAAAAACTTCTATTCTAACATACAAAAAGATATTTTTGTTTTTAAGAGAAATAAAATTATCTCAAAAACCGTATACTTCTACTTTGTACCAAACTTGAAATCTTTAGCAAAAATTATTGTCCTCATAGGTATTCTAGCCTGTGACAGGATTTCATACTGTTGATGTAAAATATTTATTTTTATTATTATTAGCTTAATGTAAACCCTTTATGTCTGTCTATAATGTTCACTCTCTCCAAGGATTAAACTGAAGCCATAATGATTAGGTCTGTGTTCTAGCATTTGGCACCAATTTTTACAAAAACTTCTCTGAGTCACTTTGACAAATATAGATTGCTATCCTGACTTAATGAATTAAAGTCTTATCAACTCCACAAGAGTTTAAAGGAATGCTATTTTTCCATCTGATTCACATGTTATTGCTTTTACATGCCTTAATTCTTTGCTTAAGATTTAATTGTTCATAGGTTTGTTTTGTCAGCTGCCTCAAATAATCCCGGATCCCCTGTCTTTGCAGGCAGTTTTGGGGTGGCCCAGAACTGCACTGTCAACAGTTCTGTAAAGGACACTTCATGCCTTCCACTGTGCTAAGAAGCCCATGAGCTGGTGCTGCATTGCCCTGCGCTGGCAGCTGAAACCGTCCTGCTTGTGAAGTCACAGTGGGTCCGGATAATATTGGGGATGGAGGGGAAGAAAAGGATGAAAAGCTTCCTGTCGGGTAAGCACTTTCCTATTTCCCTTCCTCCGGATGAATATAAATGTAGCTGCTTTTCTGATAGCTTAATGAATTATCTTTTGTTACCGGTCTGCGGTATTTGGTGATCGGCATTAATGTGGGGGTGGACATGGCAAGGGACTGTAGTTTAAAGCAATAAGACCAGGTGGTGTCGAATCACAGAGAAGATGTATTCTTACAAAATCCTCTGGCTTAGTCTATAAGAAGACAATTTCAACATAGCAATTCTCTTATATGATATCATTCAGCTGCATGGCTCCAGTTGCGCTTACTTGAATTGTTTCCTCTTGGTCCTAGTACATAAAGCCTTCTTTTCTCTTACTAACTGGCTGGTTCATTGAAGCCTCACGTTGGGACGGATTCTTTATGTGTGCAGTACCTGTGAGCTTTTGTTCTGAATATTGCTGTGTTTGAGAGGCCAGTGCAAGCTATAATTTTAACTCTCTTCACAACCATGCTGTCAGGTGCCTAAGAAATATTTTCTCCCACTTGGTTAGATCTCCTCTTCTGAGAGGTTTGCTGATGCAGACCCAGCAGAAGCCTGGATGCAAACACAGCTGCTGGGATGTGAGAGGAACCTTCAAAATGGCTCATCTGTGTGCCTAGGTGGCATGGTCCCTCGCATGAAAACTGTGATGGAATAGGACAAATGAGGGGGTGTTTTATCATGTTTGAACAGTGATACCTCTCTAGTATTTAGAAGAACTTATTCAAGGAGAAATATTTTTGCTCCAAACAGTTGCCTCACACGCTTTACTGATTGATTATAGGCACTTCCAATGCGAGCTTGTCTCAAAAGATGAAATAGCTGTCATTGAATTATCCAGCTATCCTTGGTTTTTTGACAAGCACGTGGTCATTTTTATTTTTCACTTGTTAAAGTCAGAAGCAGTGTTTTCATGCCATGTTTTATGAGGATAGGCTTCGGACTGGTCCAAAGGCTTTATTCTGGACTTCCAGGTTGGAGTCTGGGAACTTGGCGCTTGACTCACTCCCTAGCTGATAAAGATGATTCACTTTGCCTAGACTGTGCAAACAATGTGATTATGCCAAACACCTGCTTTCCTTCTTGGAACCACGGTTGTTATTGGGCCGAGGATAGGACTTCCCTGGTGGCTCAGATGGTAAAGCATCTGTCTACAATGAGGGAGACCTGGGTCCGATCCCTGGGTCAGGAAGATCCCATGGAGAAGGAAAAGGCAATCCACTCCAGTACTATTGCCTGGAAAATCCCACGGATGGAGGAGCCTGGTAGGCTACAGTCCATGGGGTCGCAAAGAGTCGGACACAACTGAGCGACTTCACTTTCACTTGGGCAGAGAATACCTTCATGACCAGCTGCTTATCAGAACTTTGGGTGGTAAGTCCCTTCCCAGGGAAGACGTGTGAAATACACTTTACTGCCCTCTTCTCTGCCGGAGAAAGAGGCATATTCACGCAGCTTCTCACTGGAGAGAAGGAGCCTTTTAATCCTGTGAAGGGGGTTCTCCAGACTCTACCTGTGTCTTTTTCTCTTGTTGATCTTATCATGCATCCTTTCACGATAGTAAACTTTAGCCATGAGCACAGCCTTGTGCAGAGCCCCAAGCATTCTTTTGGTATGCACTTGAATGTGAGCATGGTCTTCAAGTGGAAGTGTTAGTCACTCAGTCGTGTCTGACTCTTTGTGAACCTGTGGACTGTAGCCCGCCAGGCTCCTCTGTCCATGGAGTTCTCCAGGCAAGAATAGTGGAGTGGGTTGCCAGTCCCTTCTCCAGGAGATCTTTCCTATTCAAGGATCAAACCCGGATCTCCCACATTCCAGGCAGATTCTTTAGCATCTGAGTCACCTGGGAAACCCGTGTATGATCTTCAGGATCCCCTAATATATACCAGCCCTCGAGCTCCCCAGAGCTGGCAAAGCTGTGTCTGGTGACCGAGGTCCCTGGGCTCAAGATCATGGACCTGAGCTGAGGATGCAGACATACAGAGAAGGAGCTGGAATATAAACCTCTCCTGTGAGCTGGAGCCTTTGTCCCAGTCTCATGGTGGGTTTTCTCTCCAGCTGTCTGGCCTGTCACACGAACAGTGGGCTGGAGGAAACAGACGTTTGCCACGATGCCTAGATGTCAGATCAGAGCTGCCCAAGCCCTGTCTTGGGCTTTCTCAAGATGGAAGAGCTCAGGGCTCTCCCTGCTCCCCAGCCTCATGGAAGGAAGAGACACGGGTGCACCTTTAACTCTCTCAGTCCATCCAAAGTCTCCACCAGCACTACGGCTCTAAAATGCCCTAGCTTTTTAAAAGTAAACAGCTAGAAAAGAATGTGGGGAGCCAGTCTCCCTCCTCCTCTCCCTCCTCTCTTTTTTTGGCATGTGGTAAGGTGAGGATGGATGGTGTACGGGGCTGTCAGTGAAGAGGACCCTCAAGTTCTCCCTGTAGACCCATGTTCCCTGATATTTTCTCCTGCCTCCAGCTAGCTCAGTGGGTATAACAGCCAGTATCAAGGTCACCTTGAGTGCTGTCCCCCTCAGGGGAGAGTGTCTTCAACCCCTGATATTGGCCTAAAGCAACCTTCAGGGGTGTTAAAAGACAGACTGAGTCATATTAAAAATTTTTTAAGAGTTTAGTGAAGTGAAAGTCACTCAGACATGTCTGACTTTTTGTGATCCCATGGAATATACAGTCCATGGAATTCCCCAGGCTAAAATATTAGAGGGGTAGCCTTTCCCTTCTCCAAGGGATCTTCCCAACCCAGGGATCGAATCCAGGTCTCCTGCATTGCAGGCAGATTCTTTACCAACTGAGCCACAAGGGAAGCCCAGGAACACTGGAGTGAGTAGCCTATCTCTTCTCAGTGGATCTTCCTGACCCAGGAATCCAACCAGGGTCTCCTGCATTGCAGGCATATTCTTTACCAACTGAGCTATCAGGGAAGCCTTTAAAAGGGTTTAGTTAAGCAAAAATTGATTTGAATCATGTTGCTCCCAGTCTAATAGATAGAAAGGGGTGTAAGGAGCTGTGCAAAATGAGACTTTTCTAGACAGAAGGGAGTGGGAACAGGGAAGTTACACTGGGTGAAAAAAAACCCGAACTGGTTATTGCAAGCTTACTTTTCTTAGAGGAAGGCAGAGGTCTATCAGGCAGATTACCAAACTGATAATCTGATCAGACATTCCTGATTAACTGGTTCAAGATTCTATATCTGGAAGAACCAAAACTGTAATTCAATTAAGCCTCGATTTGGTGGATATGGGCTTAGCATAAACAACTCCATTTGGGGTTCATTGTCTTTTTTTTTTTTAATTGTTTTTAATTGGAAGATAATTGCTTTATAACATTGCATTGTTTTTTGACGTACAATAATGTGAATCAGCAATAAGTGTACATGTCTCCCTGGGGCTTCCCAGGTGGCTCAGTGGTAAAGAATCTGCCTGCAGTATGGGAGACATGGGTTTGATCCCTGAGTCCAGAAGATCCCCTGGAAGAGGAAATGGCAACCCACTCCAGTTCTTCCCTGGGAAATCCTATGGACAGAGGAGCCTGGTGGGTTACAGTCCATGGGGTCTCAAACAGTCAGAGAGTCTCAAACAGTCAGACACAATTGAGCACACATGCATACATGTATCCACTCCTTCCTGAACCTCCCTCCAGCCCACCTACCCCACCCCTGTCACAGAGCACCGGATTGAGCTCCCTGTGTTATACGGCAGTTTCTCGCTAGCTATGTGTTTCACATTTGGTAATGTCTATGTTTCAATGCTACTCTCACAATTCGTCTCACCCTCTCCTCCCCTCACTGGGCCCACAAGTCTGTTCTCTATGTCTGCTCCTCTATTCCTGCCCTGCAAATAGGTTCATCCGTACCATTAGCCTAGAATCCATATATATGCGTTAATATGTGATATTTCTCTTTCTGACTTTCACTCTGTATACTAGGCTCTGGGTTCATCCACCTCATTAGAACTGAGTCCAATGTCTTCCCTTTCATGGGTGAATACTATTCCATTGTACATATGTACCACAACTTCTTATCCATTCATCTGTTGATGAATATCTAGGTTGTTTCTATGTCCTGAAAAGTGAAAGTGAAGGTCACTAAGTTGTGTCCTACTCTCTGTGACCCCATGGGCTATACAGTCCATGGAACTCTCCAGGGCAGAATACTGGAGTGGGTAGCCTTTCTCTTCTCCAGGGGATCTTCCCAACCCAAGGATTGAACCCAGGTCTCTGGCACTGCAGGTGGATTCTTTACCAACTGAGCCACAAGGGAAGTCTTCTAGTTATTGTAAATAGTGATGCAATGAACATTGGAGTACATGTGTCTTTTTCAATTATTGTTTCCTCAGAGTATATGCCCAGTAGTAGGATTGCTGGATCATATGGTAGTTTTATTCCCAGTTTTTAAAGGAATTCTCATACTGTTCTCCATAGTGACTGTATCAGTTTGCATTTCCACCAACATCACAGTTCAAAAGCATCAATTCTTTGGCCCTCAGCTTTCTTTATGGTCCAACTCTCACATCCATACATGCCTACTGGAAAAACCGTAGCTTTGACTATACAGACATTGCCGATAAAGTAATGTCTCTGCTTTTTAATATGCTGTCTAGGTTGGTGATAGCTTTTCTTCCAAGGAGCAAGCATCTTTTAATTTCATGGCTGGAGTCACCGTCTGCAGTGATTTTGGAGCCCAAGAAAATAAAGTCTGACACTGTTCTATTGTTCCCCATCTATTTTCTATGAAGTGATGGACCAAAGGACATGATCTTAGTTTTTTGAATGCTGAATCCATGTAATACAGAGCCAGTGATAAAAAAAATTCTACATTTATAAGTACTATTTTTATTATATCCTATAAATTTTGATATGTGGCATTTTTGTTATTGGTTAGTTCTAAATGTTTTATAATTTCCTCTAAAATTTCTTTTGAGTTATTTAGAGGAATTGTTTATTTCTAAATGTTTCAGGCTTTTCTGATTGTATTTTGATTTTTTTCAACTTAAAAATGTTTTTTTTTTGAAATTTTTAATAATTTTTTTTGGAATGTAGTTGATTTACAATGTTATATTAGTTTCAGCAAAGTGAATCAGTTTTACATATACATATGTCCACTCTTTTTTTGCTTCTTTTCCTATATAGGCCATTACAGAGTATTGAGTGGAATTCCCTGGACTGTATAGTAGGTCCTTATTAGTTGTCTATTTTATATATGGGCTTCCCCCATGGCTCAGACAGTATAAGGATCTGCCTGCAATGTAGGAGACACTGGTTCAATCCCTGGGTCAGAAGTTTCCTTGGAGAAGGAAATGGCAACCCACTCCAGTATTCTTGCCTGGAAAATCCCATGGACATAGGAGCCTGGTGGACTACAGTCCACGAGGTCACAAAGAGTTAAATATGTCATGTGTATGTGTCAAAACCAATCTCCNGGAGAAGGAAATGGCAACCCACTCCAGTATTCTTGCCTGGAAAATCCCATGGACATAGGAGCCTGGTGGACTACAGTCCACGAGGTCACAAAGAGTTAAATATGTCATGTGTATGTGTCAAAACCAATCTCCTGATTTATTATATTGATTTTTAACTTGATTGCGTTGTGATTAGAGAAAATGACCTGGATGATCCAGTGCTTTCAAAAGTTGAGACTTGCTTTATACCCAAGTTTGTGGTCCATTTTTATAAATGCTCTGTGAGTTTTTTTTATAAGATTGTGAACTCTCTAGCTGTTGAGTGCAGAACCCTGTATATGTCCATTAGATAAAACGTGTTGAGTGTGTTTAAATATTCTGTAGTCTGTTTATTTTGGGGTTCCTTGAAGTATACATTTCTATGGGAGAAATGTTAAAATTCTTTCAGTATAATATTGGATTTATCTATTTCTCTTTGCAGTTTAGTAGTATCTAGATGCATAAGTTTACAATTATTTTAGTTCTCTTATGGCTTCAATTTATAATTATTATCTTTTTTCTACTAAAGCTTTTTATGCTTGAATTCTTTTTTAATACTAAAAGTTTTTATTCTAGCTTTCTTTTGTTAATATTATATCTACATTTCCCTTATCTTTTTTACTTTCAGCTTTTCTTTATCTTTATGTGTCTTGAATAAAGTACATAACTGGATTTTTAAAATACCTTCCAGTAATACCAAAGGTAAGAACAGTAATTATTTTTTTAAATGGCAAAAAAATACTTGATCAAATTTAAAAGTTTTTCTCTTCAAAATACACCATTAAAAATACAGTAAGAAAAGGCCACAGATTGGTAGGTAATATTTGTAAAACATGTATTTATTAAAGAATTATGGTCAGAATTGAAAATGAAGTCTTAAAACTCAATAAGAAGACAATGTAATTAAAATAATAGGTAAAAATGGACAAGAATTAGTCATCAGAAAAATGCAAATTAAAACCACAATGAGATACAATTATATACTCACTAGACTGGCTAAAATGAGAAAGGCTGATAATTCCAAAGTTTGGTGAAAATAAGGAGAAACTGAGACCATCATACATTGCTGGCAGAAATGTAATGTGATAAAGGTACTTTGGAAAACAGGTTTTAATAAAAATAAATATGTACTTACCAAATGATCCAGCACTCCTGCTCCTAGGAATTCACCTAAGAGTAACGGAAAGATATGTCCCCAGAAAGACATGTTTGTGAATGTTCGTAGAAGCATTATCCATTACAGCCCCAAAGTGGAAACTACCTACCTTCTCTTTAACCAATGAATGGGTAAACAAATGTGGTATATCAATGCGGTGGGGTGCTACTCAGCAATGAAAGGGAATAAAGTACTTATGCATATGTGGAAAAAATCTTTAAACTCTTATGCTAAGTGAAAGAGCCAGACACCTAAGACTACATATTGTATGGTTCCATATATATGAAATGTTGGAAAAAAGACAAAACTGTAGGGATAGAAAGCAAATCATTGGCTGCTGAGGGCTGGAGATGGGAGTGAGAATTGATTGCAAGCAGGCCTAAGGGGTGTTTGGAAGTGGTGGTTTTCCAAAACTGAGTTGCAGAAATATTTTCATGACTCTATGCATTTACTAAAACTCATAAAATGTAAAATGAATGAATTGTGACAAGTAAAGTAGTTGTTAATAAAACAAACATTTAAAAGAATGTGTTCATGGTTGTTGCATTTTTTTAACTGGAGCATTTAGTCCATTTACTCTTTTTGTAATTATAGATATATTTGGATTTTTTTCCTGTCATTTTATATTGTGCTTTCTGTTTGTTCTGTCTTTGCTGTATTTCTTTTCCCCTTCCTTTTTTACTTTACTATGGATTATTTTTACCCAATTCCTTATTTCTTCTTCTATTAACCTGGAAGTGATACATTCTACTGTTGTTTTTTAATATAGTCACCCTAGAAATGTCAACATACACACTTGCAAGTCAAAGTCTAGAGTTAATAGCTTGCCCTTTTCTTGGACAATGCAAGGAATTTAGAATAAATCAACTTTAATGCAAGCAGATCCAACCAGTCCATCCTAAAGGAGATCAGCCCTGGGATTTCTCTGGAAGGAATGATGCTAAAGCTGAAACTCCAGTACTTTGGCCACCTCATGAGTTGACTCATTGGAAAAGACTCTGATGCTGGGAAGGATTGGGGGCAGGAGGAGAAGGGGACGACCGAGGATGAGATGACTGGATGGCATCATGGACTCGATGGACGTGAGTCTGATTGAACTCCGGGAGTTGGTGATGAGCAGGGAGGCCTGGTGTGCTGCGATTCATGGGGTCGCGAAGAGTCGGACACGACTGAGCGACTGAACTGAACTGAACTGAACTGAACTTCCTGCTTATGTATATATAATACTAATGTGGCAATTTTAACCCCACAAGACATTTTAATTGTTTTATACAGTTTAATATTATTTGACTGTCCACATATATGCTATGTTTTGGCTGTCCTACTTTATTACATCTCAGATTCTACATCCATGATATTAGTCTCAAATTTTTTTTTATAATGAAAGGTGATAGATTGTATTAAGAATACTGCTTTTAGAGTCAAACTGCTTTATTTTTTATACTTAAAAAAAAACAAAGCATAACTAGAGGGATACCCCAAACCATGCCCAGTGTCACATCTCGTCAGTGGCAGAAGCAGGATTTGAAACAATGTAGCCCTTATTTTAAACCCAATAGCATCTCCTCCATTGTGAAGGGGTTCTTATAACCCATAGTCTAAGAAGTCAGTTGGTGGCTCAACAGACCAGAGCCATCTTCACTGTCAGCAAGCTTTATGTAGAAGTTCAAATCCCTCTCATGCCTTGAGGTTCATAAAGGTTCATAAATAACTCCTCTGAAAAGCTTAAAGTAAGTACAGGTGACCTGAATTTCAGTCTTTTGAATGCTTTTAAAATAAACTTCTCTGTGTTTCTTGCGCATTTATTAGCTTGCCAAAATAGGTAACTGGAACTGTCTTGCAAAATTTACAGGATAAGTCTGCTTCCATATATATCCAATTCTGTGTTTGGGCTCTGAAGCACTGAAGCGTGCTGCACTTATTCCCAGGACAGACCCTTGTTCTGGAAAGCAGAGAATTGAATTTCCCCTGATACAAAGTCACCTGGATGTTGTCAAGCCATAGGAGAGATTGCATGATGGAATTGTTAAATGCTAGATAGATTTGGAAGCTATCTTTGGTGGAGAGGTTTCTTTCAGAAGTGTGGTTAGCACAGAGCAGTCTTCCAGGTCTTCTAGGTTTTCTACTATCTCTATAAGCCTTTCTACAGCATGGCAGGACAGCGTCCTGCAGGAATTGGCTCTGAACTTTTCCCGTAGGTCCTTCTGGCTCAGAGGCTTCCTCCAGTGACCATAGAAGGTATCGGAACGATCTGTAATGACAGCTCCATCCTTGAGGGCAACACTCATCTCACAGTACAGTGTGTTGAAGTTTGGTAGATTGTCTTGAGGGTGCTGCAGCTCCACCTTACCAAGCAGCTCTCTTACCTGTGGCCTGTTGATCTGGCGTTTGTGGAAGGCTGGGACAGTGATGACACCATCAAGCAGCATGGCACAGGCCACATACTGGAAGGAGTGGCGGGCTTCATGCTCGGATCTGGGGAAGGGCCTGTTCACATACTGGACATCTGGAATTCGAAGCACAATTCTCTCAATGCGGTCAATGGGGAGCGGGGCTTTGTCTGTTACAAGGTGCCTTCTCACAGATGCAGCTGTGTCTGCCACCCAGTGAGTGGCCAAATGGGCAGGGAAACGCTTGAAGGCCACATCCTGCTTCTCCAGAAGCCAAGTGTGTGAATCTAGGTCTGGAAGGACTTTAGGAGAATAGTTGGAATAGAAGGCCCCAAACCCTGTCTCCAAATCCAAAATCCGTTTGTTTCCCTGGAGACCCAGCATTGCCAGGAAAGCAGCTTCCAGCCCATGCCTGGCAGCATTGCCCACGTGAAGTGGCTTGGTCTGAGTGGCAGCATTCGCCATGGGTGCCCCAGCGTGAGAAACAGCAATAGCCAGGGCCTCTTGGCACTCTGTCACGCTGAGCCCCCAAAACTTAGATGCCGCGGCAGCACTCCCCAAGGTTCCCACCACCGAGGGGGGATGGAATCTGAAAAGCAAAAGAAAACAGAGGTGGAGACTTAACAAACTTCAGCTACCAGGGGGTGGTATAGTAAGTACAGTGGTCAGGAGCTGAGCTAATGGAGCCTTAAGGCCTACATTCAAATCTCAGCTGTTCCTCCTATTAGCTATGTGATCTTGGAAAAGTTATTCAACTTCTCTGTACCTGTTTTCTCTTACATAAAGTGATCATCATCATCATCATAGTAAAACTCCCTTGTGAGTTTTGAATAAACTCGTATAATTACAACAGGGCCTGACCCATAGTAAATTACTTATAAATGGTACTGTTACAGTTGGGCTTCCCTGGTGGCTCAGCTGGTAAAGAATCTGCCTGTAATGCAGGAGACCTGGGTTTGATCCCTGGGTTGGGAAGATCTCTGGAGAAGGGAAAGGCTACCCACTCCAGTATTTTGGCTGGAGAATTCCATGGACTGTATAGTCCATGGGGTTGCAAACAGTCAGACACGTCGGAGTGACTTTCACTTCGCTTTCACTGTTACAGTTATTGCCCAGAAGGCAAAAGTTGTTGATTGCTGAAAGCCTCTGTAAGCAACTGTAAAAACTCAATAGAAACTGTGAGCGCTCACTCAATATTCTTATTTACTCCTCCCCCAGAAGGCTGGAACAAATGGCAAAATAAATATTAGATTGAACCATCTGATACAGTCAGTGTTGGACCATTTTTGATCTGTGGGTTGAGTAGTCAGGTTTAGGGTATTCTGTTCTCATTTGTCTGAAGGACCCTAGAAATACCAAAGTAGATTTCTGCTTTGAGATGAGGTGAGGGCTATCCAGAATACCCATGAAGGCCAGCACGTCGTAATCACCTTGGGGTGAGGGGATCCAGATCTATTTATGGTCCTGGTTGTTCAACTGGCTCTCTAAACCCAGAAGAGACTTTTCACTAGCACTTCTGAGATCACACTTTTCTGTATGGACTAAACAGTTTGATATCCGGTTGAGTGGACTTAACTGCCAGCACTAATGAAAACAGCTTCCACTGAGCCAACCTTGATATCCGAAAGCTCCACAGAGATAATAACTAACAGATGAAGGGGAATGTGGCTGCCTCAGGATGGGGCACACTTTCTCCATACCTCTTTGGTATGTCATAGGCTTCTTTGGAGAAACGCAGTAATCGGCCTTGCACTTCAATACCAACATTGAAAGCCAGCAGCAGGTCAAGGCCAGAATACTTTGGACTTTGTGGCAGGGCTTCTGATAGAGCCATGAGGACAGGAATGACAGCTCCAGAAGGGTGGGTGGCAGGGTGCCATGTGTCATCAAAATCCATTGAGTGGATCTGTGTGAATAGGCAAACAAACAACCAGAACCTAAATGTGTCTCCCTTCATGTGATGGCTTTTGGACCAGTCAGGGTTTATTTCAGTAACAACCTTGTTTGCCGTGACATTTTTAGATCTGATCCTGAACATTAAACCTATGAACTGACTGTGATTCTTAATCACATGGTTGGGCACTAGATATGCTGTCCTCTGGCCAGATCAAGTGGGACCTTCCAGAGCAGCTAGGGAACTGCAAGGAGCTTGGGTCTTACTTAGGGGCCACCACTGGAAAGATCCATACCTATAAACAAAGCTGTAGAATTAGGTAGCTTCTCCTCCCTCCCTCTTTGACCTTTTAACAAGTCACATGAAGAGTTTAATGTCATTTATTCCATATCAGGCCATATTTTCAGAGCCCTTTTTATTATGAAATAATTTCAAATCTATAAAGAAGTTGCAAGAACTCTTGAACCCAGATTAACTATTAAGCTATATTTTTAGATCTTTATTTTCTGCTATAAGGTTTTATTCCTCCTCATCCCAGTCACTTGCTTTTTCCTTCCATGAAATGGTAATAACGAGAAGTTCAATTTAAAATAGGTTTCTGTCTCGTTGTGGCTGGTGCCTTCCCCATGGCTTACTGTGTGAGGAACCATGAGGCTGATATTGCCTGGACAAGCATGGACAAGCCCGAACAAATAGCCAACATGAATCATTAGCTTCCTGGAATCATTATGCCTACAGGGGGCTTTAAGAAAGCCAAGTCACCTAGAAGAAAAGCAACAGATGTGTGCCAAAGATAACTCTGGGATTGGAATGTTGGGCGGGGATAAGTGGAATGCTGGGCGGGGATAAGTTTCTCTTCTTTGTGTAATTCTTTTTCCAGCGCCACTTTTTCGCGCCACTTTATGTAATCCTTTCGCGTCACTTCCTTATGTAACCTTTGCCTATATATACTACTTGCTTTCAGCTAGTAAATGAGACCTTGACATCAGCCAGACTGACTCTGTCATTCTTCGCCGCTTGGTCTCCTTTCTCTCTCTCCCCCATGATTCCTTCAGGTAGCTCCTTCTCGGGGACCCGCGAATAACTGGACCTGCTGGACGGGTCATTACTGGATGCTTACTTGTGGATGCACTATCAGATTTGACTTTCGATATTCTGAACTACTGTCCCCGTAAACCATAAAAATATCTCAGAAATCCCAACAGGTTCACATCCAAATTATATCTTGTAGACTGCTCCTGACATGCAGGAAAGGCATATAAATTGCCTCTCAGATGAGAGGTCCTGATTTTTGGTTCAGAAAAAAGAGACACCAGATGGTCATTGTTTCTATCTTGATAAATATCTGCTGATTGAATGAAAGGCTGGTTGCTAAATGGAAACTGATACTGGCCACAGCAGAAGGGATTAAGAAGGAATTGAGTCTGGATATTTAATTTAGAGTTGAGATAACTTAGGGGCATTTTATAAAAATATTTCCATCTTATTTCCTCTCCTTCACAATTTCAAAAAACATCAATTCACTGTAAAAACATGAAATTGAAATTACAACATGGGAGAGAGGGCAGGCCACTTCACCTCTCTGAACTTCAATGAACTCATCAGTAGGATATGAAAACTGGGAAATTTCTGAGATATCTTCTGGCTCTGAAATTATTTTGATTGTTGAACAGTAGAAAAAATGGAAATCTCCTTACAGCCACACCGTTAACGAAAGCAGCATAGGTTGGTGGGAGCCTGAGTTTTGGCTGGCCCCAAACAGTGCTGGATACATTGGAACTATAGATCTGGAATGAAAGAATATCAATCAGTGATACAGGGTATGAACCTACATGCCAAGTCACCATTTCAATAGTCGTTCTTCATCTTTGGAGATACTACTTTATTACCCCTTATTGAGCCTTTTGTGCTAGATTGAAGCCCTAGTTATTGGATTTCTCTCTTCCTTGTAGAAGAAAAATACAACTTTCTCCGTGGAAGGGAGAGGAGATGCTGTCACTTAATCCCAGACTGTGATCCCTAAGTGCACCAAGGAATGAAGTCTGAATTTACTCTTATTTACTCCTTGAAGAGAAGCACTAGGAAAAGGTGGACTGGTCATCTCTATCAAGAGTATTCTTTGGTGCGTGGGTGCACATCTCCCATGTAAACACCTGCAGGCTGGCCCAGGCTTTTCTCCAGAAAATCTTCAAGTCTTTGCAAGAACAAATGGCTCAGGGCAGGTGCTATGGCCGCCAAGATTCTCAGTTATAATAGTAATCAACTTGAGACATTGTTAGCCTTAAGATTAAGACTGGCATTAAGACAGTGACTTAGTAAAGGATGTGGATGTATATTAAGACTCAGGTAAAGAAGGGTGAACATCGAAGAATCGATGCCTTCAAATTCTAATGCTAGAGAAGACTCTTGGGAATCCCTTGGACAGCAAAGAGATCAAACCAGTCAGTGCTAAAGGAAATCAAGCCTGAATGTTCATTGGAAAGACTGATGCTGAAGCTGAAGCTCCAGTACTTTGACCACCTGATGCGAAGAGCTGATTCATTGGTAAAGACCCAGATGCTGGTAAAGATAGAGGGCAGGGGGAGAAGGGGACGACAGAGGATGAGATAGAGACAGAGGCTGAATGGCCTCATTGACTCAATGGACTTGAGTTTGAAGAAACTGGCAGTGAAGCACAAGGAAGCCTGGCATGTTGCAGTCCGTGGGGTCGCAGAGTTGGACACGACTGTGTGACTGAGCAACAACAACAAATACAGCATCAGTTCAGTTCAGTCGCTCAGTCGTGTCCGACTCTTTGCGATCCCATGAATTGCAGCACGCCAGGCCTCCCTGTCCATCACCA
>SJYV01046975.1:658976-734370 GCA_006410875.1 Neotragus pygmaeus
GAGTTTCAGCTTCAGCATCAGTCCTTCCAATAAACAACCAGGACTGATTTCCTTTAGGATGGACTGGTTGGATCTCCTTGCAGTCCAAGGGACTCTCAAGAATCTTCTCCACCACCACAAAAAAGAAAGCTGAACTCCGAAGAACTGATTCCTTTGAACTGTGGTATTGGAGCAGACTCTTGAGAGCCCCACTTTACAGGTGCAGAAACTGGAAGCTTTGCCGAGCTGGTCGGAGCCTCGCGGCTGATCCGTAGGCAGCAGGGTTAGACGCCCCTCCCCACCTACTCTGTGCCCCACGCCTCCCCCGAGTAGCCCTCTCCTGTCAGCGCAGGTTACCAGCAGACGGCGGGCTGGACGCAGATACCATCACAGTTGTTAGCAGCAGCAGGATGCTGGTCAGTCTTCACAGAGTGTGGTTTTCACCTTCCCATGCTGAAAGGGCGTCCAGTGCGGGCTTCCATAGTTCTAAGCCAGGATGCAGTCGGAGGCACAGGTGTCCGTGGTAACGCTCACGTGGTCCCCACGTCCAGGCCACGGCTGCGCCCCGCAGTGGCACCACTGCCCCCGTTCTTTCTGTTGGGGGATGGCAGATGGGGGGCTTCCTCGCACTCGCATGAAGGAGTCAGAGCTGCAGAAACGGCGCAGGGCTGAGCAGGGACGCCACCCTCCTCTTTCTGTGGGTCAGCGGCCCCCATCAGGCCAGACGCTTATTATTCGTCAGTCGGACGGCTTGTGGCTGCCCCTCTGCCACATCTGTTGCTGACTTCCTGGGCCCGTCGTGCTCACAATTAAGGTTCATCAGAGAGCCTGTCAGTCACAGACGCACAGAGCCTGCCCATGAGAGGCCTCACAAGGGGGCCGTGCGGGCCATGCCCACCCCCACCCACGGTTCCCCACCAGACTGCGGGCGTTTGAGGGGCAGGAGGGCAGGTTTGAGCGGCTCTTCTGAGACTCCAGACTCGGGGGTCTCGTGGGCCTCTTCCTTTCTGTGTGACTGAATCCTTCAAGCTAAGGGCAGACCGGATGTTACAGATGGTGGTGGTAGGAGTTACGTCAGATGGAGGCTTTGGAGTAAGTGTCTGACAGCAGGCCACTCAAGAGGTTCGAGGCCGAATACAGAAGAGATTTAATTAGCGTTAGTCTCTGCATCCGCTCTTTCTGGAATGTGCAGGCACCCTTAATTACTGGTGACTGGAAGCTCAAGTAACACTCTGGGTTCGGAAGAGAACCCTTTAGGAGATTGGCCCCGGGCTGGAAACGCTCATCCTTCACATGAGTGGGTCTTTCTTCACACTTCACATGAGTGTATTTCCGAGTGTGTGTGGATGACGGCTGGGAGCAGGGGTGTGGCCCGGGCCCCCCGTGGTGCCCACCTGCCGTGGACCCCCCAGCGTCTTCCTGCCTGTCCGTCGGCACTTCGTCTTCTCAGCCCTGCGTGTCTGGGAAGCCGTGTCTCGTGCAGGAGGGCCTGGCTGCGGGCTCTCGCGGTCGGTGGTGCGCTGTGGCACCCGGGGCTCTCTGGCTCGGAAGCGCCTGTGGGATGGATCTGTGCTCACCCGTGTCCCCAGACCCTGCACGGCGCCCGACCACCCCGTCGGAGCTCAGGAGACACCAGTTAATGCATGTGTGCACGCGTGCACGAAATCGCTTCCGTCAAGTCCGACTCTGTGTGATCCCATGGACTGTAGCCCGCCAGGCTCCTCTGTCCCCAGGATTCTCTAGGCGAGAATACTGAGGGGGTTGCCATGCCATTCTCCAGGGGGTCTTCCCGACCCAGGGAGCCAACTCATGGTTCTTACATCTCCTGCATCGGCACATGGGTTCTTTCCTGCTAGAGCCCCCGGGAAAGCCCTCACAAGGCCTTGATCTCACCCACCCCCAATCCGTGTGAGGGGCAGGGGCACGGGAGGCTCTTTCAACACTGCACTGTCCGAAGCCAAGACTTGCAGGGAGACCGAGGTGCCTCGTGAAGCTGACATAACTCGGGAGACCGCAGCCCCTCATCCTCAGGGCTGGTGCCCCCAGGCGGGGGCAGCCTTTGGAAAGGCGACAGTCACTGCGCGTTGCGAAGACTCTTGGGGCCTGACTCGGCGGCCCCCGGGTGTGCTCTGCATGTCTGGGTGACCTCAGGGAGGCAGCTTGAGTCCCCTGTGCCTGGGCTTCCCCATGTGCGCTGGGAGGAGAAGGACGCCGGCCCCAGTCTCGGCAGGGGCAAGCCGCAAGCCACACCGGGCCAGTGTCAGCCCGGGCTGCCCTGACCACAAGGCAGACCTCGTGGCCCCGAGGACAGCGGGCGGGGAGGGGAGGGGCGGGCGGTCTGCCCCTTGAGCTCTTGGTCCTGCTCGGGACTGTCCAGCGTCCTTCTAAGGAGGGGGAGGCCTGCGTCATCAGGTTTTGGGAGACGGCGCTTTCTCCCAGCAGGAGCGGGGAGGCTTGCTCAGGACGGGGGGGGTATGCAGATGTGTGACCGCCGGGCACCCAGGGGTGGGGCAGGCCCCAGCGCCACTGGGCGCAGCTCAGAACACCCAGAGGCAAGTGGAGGCATGATCCACGAGCCCAGAGCAGTCACTTTGAGAGAGCCCCACCACCTCCCACCAGCCAGCCAGCCGAAGGGGTGTCTGTCCCCGCGTGGAGCGGTCCAGGGAGCCTCTAGGGTGCTGCCCCTCCGAGATCAGCAGGGACCCTGCCAGCCCCAGGCCCTCTGTGGCCGTGGCGCCCCCCCTGCAGCTGAGCAGCCTTTGCACGTGCGGTGCTGACCGTGTGAGGCCTTCCCGACTCCTGCCTGTCAGCAGGGTTGAGCCCAGATGGCAGTCTCCGCCTGAGTGCATGTGACCTGCCCCACGCCCCGCTCCTGCCCGCCCCGAGGNGTGGCGCCCCCCCTGCAGCTGAGCAGCCTTTGCACGTGCGGTGCTGACCGTGTGAGGCCTTCCCGACTCCTGCCTGTCAGCAGGGTTGAGCCCAGATGGCAGTCTCCGCCTGAGTGCATGTGACCTGCCCCACGCCCCGCTCCTGCCCGCCCCGAGGCCCCTGCTCCAGGGCCTTCTGCAGGCCCCACGCCCTGCCTTGCTGGGCCTGCACTGTCCCCTCACTGGGAGCACACCCTCACACCCAGCCTGGTGTTCCTGCGGCCCTCTGTGTGGGCCTCACTCCCCACGCACCTCCCCCAGCCACGGGGCTCGCCTGTGCTCTCAGCCCTCTGACGACAGGGAGCGTGTCTGCTCTGTCCACCTTCGTGGGCCCGTGATGGGCACTCAGGGAAGGCTTGTGTGAGCCCCTCCTGAGGGCTGGAGCCGATGCCAAAGCCCTCTGGTCAGCAATGGTGCAGGGAGCTCTGTGTGCTTAAAGAGGGGGAGCAGATGGCCAGGAGGCTCTGCTGCAAGGGTCCTGTAAGAGCGAGGCAGAGTTCTGTGCACGCGCCGCCCGGGGCACCAAGCACCCCCTGGGTGAGTGGGCTTCAGAGGAAGCCCCTCAGAGTAGGTGGCACCTGGGACACCATCCAGCGGGGCAGCAGAAAGGGGGCCGGCCAGGCAGGGCAGGGGCCATGCGTTTCTGCCCCAGGTCCCGCCCCCGAGTGTGGGCCCCAGCTCAGGCCTCACGGTTCCCTGCCAGCACACGGGTGATGGCTGCACATGCCAGCTTCGCTGAGGGCCAGCTACTGGTCACTGCTCAGACTTTCTCGGCGGACGAGGGAGGGCCCAGCGATCAGTTGGCGCTGTGTAATTTTTTAAGATTGGAGCCGGGAAACGGGCCCTTTCCTAAGGTAACTCCACGCACCTCTGCCCACATCATGCCTTTCTGGGAGGCATGGCCTTGCTGGCCCTTCTGAGACCATGTGCTTTTTGGAGCTGCCAGCGCCCCCTGCCTCGGTCCTGTCTGACCCACAGCGACCCGCAGCGTCCTGAATCCTGCCAGTCTGGTGCCCTGCTGAGGCCTGCTTTGCAGCTCTGCTCGGTAACAGCTGCTGCCCCCGAGGGACCCCAGAGTCGACTTTCGACTCTCCGTCTTTTCCTGAGCGCTTGGGCTTTGGTGGAGGAGAGGGGTGCAGAGTCTGCCTTTGGGGCCCTTACTGAGGTTTGGCGACTCTTCTCATACCTGCTGGGTGCCCTCACACAGGGTGTCCTCCGCTGCAGAGTCGAATTCCCGGTGGCCCAGCGCCACCTGCATTGAGTGTCCTCACGTCCCAGAAGGAGAGGGTCAGTGTGGGCGGCGGCTCTTTGGGCAAAGCCATCACTTCCGATCGGGTCCCTTGGGAGTCCAGGGTTCCCTCTGAACAGAGCCGGGGATCCCATCTTCCCATGTGACCACAGATCACCTGCCTGTGAGCAGGATCTTTAAGTCCACTGGAAGAAGCTGAGAGTGCTGCGTAGTGCACGCAGAGGGAAAAGCCAGTCCCTAGGCCTGGGGCCGGGGTGGGGGGCCCAGGCAGTCTCCCCTCGACTTCTGTTTTTGCCTTAGATCTGCCCGACAGAAAGGCCTTCCTGCGTGCTGTCTGTGGGAGGCACCCCTAGGAAAGAGCAGGTCCTGCCTGTCTTGTCCAAGTCCTGGCAGTCCTCTTTGGTTGCTTTAAGGACCCCCGGGACCCCTGAAAGGCGGCCAGGGACCGGATCACGCGCCTCCTTCTCGGTGAGAGTGTCCAGCAGATTCGAACTTGTTGACTACCCCGCCGCTTTACACATTCTTGCCATACCGGAGACCAGGGGAGATCTGCCCGATGCTCCGCAGGCTTTGCAAATCTTTGCCTAATTAAAGGGCCTCCCAGCTGCATGCATAGCTCTTCTGCCTCAAATCTCTGCCCTGTGGTGTTTGTGTTTAAAATTCCATCTTTCCAAAATGTTTGCCTCACTCAGCAAGTCTGCTTGAAAGCCCCCACTTTTGTTTGGGGGAAGGTTTTTCCTTTTGGCGTTTACTCTGCCTCCGTATAGGGGTCTCAGTCTCTTGGGATTCCTTGTGCAGGTGCTCTGGGCTGGCTTTATTGTGGCCGTTACGTCTGCGTGTCAGCAGACGCCACTGCTGCTGGCGGCCTTGCTCCTGTAACCCCTAGGTGAGGGACTGCAGGGTCGTGCTGGCCTTACTCTGGGTAAAATCAACGCGAGAGCCGTGTCCTCAGTGCTTTTGTTCAGCGTGAGCGCCACACAGGTTCAGGGACGGGCTTCGGAAGGGTCTGGCCTCAGTAGGGGCCGGGGTGTTGGCAGGAGGCTGCGCTCCCTCTCGCCACCTCTTCCCCCCTCGCCCCCCCGCTTCTCATCAGCTGGCCCCAGAGGCCTGAGTCATCACGAACGCCCGAAGACCCCTACCGTGGCCTTGCCCTGATAGTTTCTATTCGGAGTCTCTCTGGCTCTCTGAGCATCTCATTCCCGTGTGGTGGGCACCCTGTTGCTGGGGGCCCTGTCAGAAACTGTGTGGCAGGCACTCTGTTGCTAGGGGCCCTGACAGAACAGGGCTTTGTGGTGTGCTCAGAGCACTTTGTGAAGAGGGACGAGGAGTCTGGGTCAGACCCCACCCTCTGGTTGACGCTGCACGTGAGTTGGAGGCAGATGCCAGGCCAGCAGAAGCAGAGAGCGTCTCCTTTCTGCGGCCGTCAGGAGGCCCGGTGCCGGCCGCAGCCCTGGCCCTGGAGCAGGAGAGCCTGGACCGCCCCCTTGGGGTGCGTCTGGCTGGGGAGGCTGATTCCCACCCTTGGCGTCCCCGCCCTTGAAGCTGGCTGGGGACTGGGTCCTGCAGGGCCTCAGATGAGTGAGTGTGGGGAGCAGCGAGGCCGGGCGTCCAGTTAGAGAGTGACTGGAGTGGGCGCTCTGGGGAAACCGCTCGTGGAGAGGGAGGGGGGCGACCGTCTGAGCCTCCACATCCCGAATGGTCATAGAGATAGTAAGTCAGTAACCTGAAGTCTTGTCCTGTGAAATTTTGTAGGAGCTTAACACTGAAGTGACGCTTACTCGTCATCTAGTCTAGTGTTTTTTTCCTTTTAAAAGCTAGTGGAGCCCTCCTTTCAGACTCAGTCTTTGCCAAACTGGAACAAAACAGACGACTTCCTCTCTCCCTCTTAACCACCCGGAGCCCCACGTCTCCACCAGCACCCACCCCCCGCCACCTGCTCTTCTCTGCCTTGGAGAACCACAGCCCCACCTTATTCGGCTTGGGTCCATTTTCGAGAGGAGGAGACTGAGGCCAAGGGCAGCTGTGGCTCCTCTGGTGACCCGGCCCAGCCTCCTGGTGCGTCCCTGCACCATGCTGCATTGATCTGTCGTGATGTAGGAGAGCCCGACGTTGTAAGCAGCTGGGAAGATGCTCCAGTGAAGAGAAGGGTGGCTGGGCTCCGGATGCCTCATGCTTGGGGGTCACTTTTTACATTGGAACTTAGGTCACGTAGCATCCGCTTAGCTGCTGGAAACCCCAAGTGGTGTTTCTTTATTTCCACTGAACGTATACTGGTTCCTTGGGTATTCCTGTGCTGTCTGCCTGGAATGGTTCTCTCCATGACTCTTTTAAAAAAGAGAGAGAGATAATTGTGATTATGTAGATATAACCCATGTCCCATCGCCCCCCCCCTTAGTGTGCAGTGGTCTTTCCGCATCTTCACAGTTGTGTGACCCTCTGTGCTCGACACTCCATGCCTCACTTCTCCAGCCAGGTGAGCAGTCCCGCCCGCTTCAGTGTTCATGGCCGAGCAGAGGCGTCGGCCCCTTGAGACCTGTTCCCCAGCCTCACCCGCGCCTCCGCCACTCCATAGGCCCTCCGGGCGGTGCACCTTGTGTCTGCAGCATCCAGTCCTCCCCTTCCAGGGCCCAGAGCACCTCCCCTGTGCCCCGCTCTCTTCCCTCTGAGACTTTCAGCCTGGGGACGTTGATTTCACCTCTCACACACTTAGACAGACTGTATCTGGCGGATTTGAGTTTTACTTCCTAATGAGCCAAAGTGGAAACACAGAGGCGCTCTTGATCCGGGCAGACACGGCCAGCACAGGGCACACATCTGCTGCTCCTGAGTGGAGCTGTTTCCCCAGAAGGAAGAGTTACAGCCTCACTTGGTGTGCGGTCATTTTCTCTGAGTGACTCAGTGAAATGAAAACAAAACCTTGCTGAGACATCCATCCAGTGGAAGGAACCCGGTGTGAAACATTGTGGTCAGCTAGCCCGGATTTTTGTGCTAAGAGAGGGGAAAGGAAAAAAAAAAAAGAGCCACCAGCTTTTCCGGGTCTATCTCCCATAACGTGGCGTGCCAGTGCTGGCCATCCCTGCCTCTCAGAAACACGCACACACACGCACACGTGGCATCAGCAGCGTCGCCGGATCCCGACAGGCTGGTGCACTGTCCGGGTGGTTCAGAAGGTGGTGGTCACGAGAGTTTGGAGTGTGTGCTGGGCAGAGCCAGGACTGTGGCATGTGGCCCTGAGGCTCGTGAGCTCCCTAGCCGCCCTGCTGGGCTCTGAGGGGCCCGGGGTGGGAGTGGGTGGGTTTCCTTCGGTTCTGACTGCCGCCTCCAAACTGTGCGACCTCGGCCTTTCTGTGCCTCTGTGCACTCCTCTGTAAGTAGTCAGAAATTTGGCATAAACTGGTTTGTACCTGTCTCTTATACACATCTCTCAGGTAAAGTTGGGTACTGAAGATTGGGTTTTTAAATGTACAAAATTGACAACAAGTACCAAAATGCAAAAATTAAAAATCTGGAGTAGAGATTGGATTTTCAAGAGATATAATATTAATAATAGAGGGAGAGAAGAAGAAGAAAAAACAAAACAAAACAAGACAAAAAAAGCCACAAGAATTATTAAAAGACTTGGGTTTAAAATTGGGTTTTTAAATGTACAGAATTGACAAGTACCAAACTGCAGAAATTAAAAATCTGGAGTAGAGATTGGATTTTCAANACACTTTGACAGACAACATGGACCACGCCCCCATCTCTTCCGCTAGGCGCCATCTTAGTTTCCGAACACAAAGCTAGCCCCTTTCTTTTCAAAGTTTCCCATGTAGGGCCCCACAGAGGACCCTCACTCTGGACATGTTTCCAAGGTTTTTGCCCTTGGACTTTTTAGCTATCAAGTGAAAAAGCCTTCCTTGCTCACCGTACACAAGTAACCCTACTCCTACCTGTGTTTTGTAATTTTGGGTTGTGAGCTTATCTTTAGAGAGGCTTAGTCTGTAAACTTCCATAGTGACCTGAGTTGGGGTTTGTATTTGCTTATATAGGGGGTCCTGTGGTACATATGGAGGGACATTTCTTATACTAATTTCTGGATTGGTAGGTGAGGATCTTGCAGGTAGTTATTGAGTCCTGCCCCAAAGGCCACAGGTATGATCCCTGTGTACCAAGGCTACAGAAGTGGAGCCCAGAACTAAGATCATCTCTGAAGCTAATCGAGCTCCTTTGTAACTACTACCAGAAGCCCCCTGATCATCACTAACAAGCTTCTTAACTCCAAATTAAGCAAAGATGCCCACTCCAGTAAACATCCTTAAAGGTGGTAATGCCAACCTTCCAGCAGGAATTTTCTTTGTCTTGAGGCTTTAAGAAGTGAGTATTAACTCACGAGAAAGGTCGACTCTCCCTGATCCAGCAGGAGGTCGGCCTGCTGCATTTACAATGCCTTCATTATCTCTGGTCTTTGTTCTTAATAAACTCACTCCCTTCTGAAATTCTCTGTGTCTGGAAATTCTTTTCCAACCCCCGACTTGGACGGTCTCAACAGTAGTTTAAAGTTGAAGTGTAAATCCATGTAAGGGCAGGCCCGTGACTTAATTCTGGGGAAGATACTCTCCCCACCACCCCTCATCTGAAAGCCCCTATAGAGATGGGCACACATTCTCTTTGACTTCCTATACTGCTGAATGATTTTTCTTATGTACATGGGGCTACCAGGTGAAACATAGAGCTGCCCAGTTAAATCTGAATTTCAGATAACAACAACAAATTTTCTAGTATAACTGTATTCTAAATACTGTATTGGATATGGTTGTATTAAACATTTAGTAGTTGTTCATTTGCAATACCAATTTAACTGGATGTCTTGTATTTTTATTTGCTAAATCTGGCAGCCTAGGTGATACACCCTACGTGTATCTTTTACTCAGGCTGAGGTCCTTTGGGAAATCTAGCTTTATTTGGGGTCTTAGTGGTAACTCCCCAACATGAGGGATTATCTCTGTTAGGACCANCTGGATGTCTTGTATTTTTATTTGCTAAATCTGGCAGCCTAGGTGATACACCCTACGTGTATCTTTTACTCAGGCTGAGGTCCTTTGGGAAATCTAGCTTTATTTGGGGTCTTAGTGGTAACTCCCCAACATGAGGGATTATCTCTGTTAGGACCAAACGGGAGCCAAGACAGGCTCTAAGGGGCAGGCTATAGCCTAAGTTTCAGTCTATAGGGAAGCTGAGACACTGGGAACTCTCACAGGCAGTGTAGCTCGATCAATCAGAAAGGAATCCCCGTAGCTCCCCCGCTCCGCCAGAGCCGAGCATTCGGACAGAGATGCAGGATAGGGATGCGAGGTTTAAAAGTCCCGTGCACGCTATGGTTTGGCCAATCAGCTATGCTGGTACGAGAACAAGAACCATCGGTATAAAAGTAGATGTGATTCAGAGCCCAGGGCTCTCATCAAGACTCCACTGCGCTGGATGAGACGGGAGCCCTAGCTCGAGCTGGCAATAAACCTCTTTGTGCTTTTGCATTGCTGTGGACGTCTTATTCTCTCAGTTTTGGGGATTCGGACTTCAGGCATAACAATCTCTTGCTTCCATGAAGTCTTGGAAACCTCAGCCCTGGGGTTATAATGCTAGTGTTGAACAGGGAGTCTCTTACCTACTTGACTGTTACACTCTTGGTTCTCTGGATTCTTGCTGCAGTTT
Organism: Neotragus pygmaeus; assembly: GCA_006410875.1. NCBI lineage: Eukaryota > Metazoa > Chordata > Mammalia > Artiodactyla > Bovidae > Neotragus > Neotragus pygmaeus. The sequence goes on from SJYV01046975.1 coordinate 668,823, forward strand.
TCAGTTTGTTTCATTTTTAGCCCCTCAAGTTATCTTATTTTCTTCCAAGTACATGTATACCTTGAAGAGAGTGTTTGTTATGTTTTGTCCCAGATTTTCAAATGTTTTGAAGTAAAAGGGTTTCAGGTTATTTGGTCTACCCTATCATAGAAGATGTAAATTAGGACACAGATTCTGTAATAGTCAGCTAAGGTGTCTGATAAATTGGTGTTGGGGGAAGTTAAAATGCTGTTAAAATTTAAAAGTCTACAGGATTTCTGAGCTCTTCATAGGAGGGTGACATTATGCATGATAAAGTATATTTGACCAAAGTATAACCAAGTCAGTAGTGAAATACTCTGGAATCAGGTTAATACAATTTCAAAGGTACCAAGGGTTAGCAATACACAGGAAGAAATAATTATAAGAGCATGTAACTAACTTAAGAATATGTGATTCGTAAGTCTGGGTGACTCAGTTCCTAGGGCAGTGTTATAGATGGTACTACAGATCACCAAGTATCCTGTTCCTCCTTGCAGGCCCCTTCCTGGCCACGTGACGGGGGTTTGGCTAGGGAAGCAGAAGTGAACACTGCCAGTAAGAGATCTGTGGTTTGTCTTTTCTCTGTGCCCTGGCTATCTTCTAGCAGATATGAGATAGATGGAGCTACATACAGCCAACCCTATGATGTATATCGAGTATAAGCAAGAAAAAACTCCTTATTCTTTTAAGCCAGTGGGGTTTTCAGACTGTTTGTTACTGCAGCACAACTTGACTTCTTCTGATCTATTTTGACTGACAGAGATATCATCGGCCCTCAGGCACGAAGCCAAGTGCCAAAAGGTTGCAAACATGAGCAGGTTTGGTGCGGTCTGTCCCCTTATGAACTTAGGTTCTAACAGGTGACAAAAATTAATCAAACAGAAAATAGGTAAGTAAAAGTTTTGAAGGAAACCAATTATTGGTAAAATTAAAGTGCATTTCTTTAAAATGATACCCTACCTATTTCCAGAAAAGCCTGAAGCTATTTATAGAATCAGACACAACATACAACTTAGATCAGAGACACATTAATACAGCAGAGGAATCAAAGTCACTGGGCTATAAGATAAATCAATTACTGCACTAGGGCATGATAATCATTTCCACTTTCTGGAGCCAAGGCAAGAAGGGAGTTGAGTAATATAGTTCTTACTGTCTGACAGCAGGCTGCAGGCTAGATCTTTGAGGAACTAAACTTTTTCTTGCTGTGAATAAAGAAGTTTATTGAGTGGGTCTTCATACGAGAGACATTTTACAACTTGACAGTCAGTAACTCTAAATTTGACCTTGAAAAAGTCATGGAAACATTGTTGAAATGGATAATCTTGGTATAAACCATCTATGAAAGCTGTGTGTGTGTCTGTGTGCTCAGGAGTGTCCAACTCTGTGACACCATTAACTGTAGACCATCAGGCTCCTCTGTCCCTGGAATTCTCCAGGCAAGAATACTGAAGTGGGTTTCCCTTTCCTACTCCAGGGGATCTTCCCCACCCAGGGATGGAATGCAAGTCTCTCGTGTCTTCTGCATTGGCAGGTGATTCTTTACCACTGCACCTCCTGGGAAGCTGTTGGGGTCCTTTAATGGACCGGGACCTGGTGGTCCGGAGTCTATGATAGGAAAGTGAAAGAGAGAGCTGGAGGGAGGAAGGGAGGGAGAAAGAGAGAGAGAGAGAGAGAGAGAGAGAGAGAGAGACACGGGGACCCAAGCTCTGATGGAACAAAAGTGCTTTAATGATCTTTCTGTGAGTATATATAAGCTATTTTACAAAAAATTTCTTTTGACAGTGATAAAGATCAGAAAACGAAATGTACAGCAACCATTACCAAGGGAACAAGGGATTAATAATGGTCACAAGGTCAGGAGACGATCCATGTCTCAAGAAAGAGGATCAAGACTAAAGCAGTTTTGTCGTAAGGAGAATGTTTACTGAAGGAGACTCAAGCCTGTCTCATCCTATGACTTCAGTCCTGAGAGTTGCATGCAGCTCTACTCGTTTCTGGCAGCAGAAACTATTAAGGAACAGAGGGTTTATGAGAAACAGCATGTAAGAATCCTCCTGTTAAACATTCCCTGACAGGAAGCCACTATAGAAGCGGAAGAGAACAAAAATCTTAATTAAGGGAAGCCATTCCTTTAGGGAGGTTAGGTACTATAAGCTAGACTGGTTGCTTTCCGCTGTCTTACCCATGGCAGGGTGAAGGAGGCAGTACTAGGGGAGGGTCCAGGAAGTGTACATTGTCAGATAACCCTTAAGGTAAGTTGCGTCTGACTCTTTGTGACCCCATGGACTATACAGTGTTTGGAATTCCCCAGGCCAGAATACTGGAGTCGGTAGCCTTTCCCTTCTCCAGGGGATCTTCCCAACCCAGGGATCAAACCCAAGTCTCCCACATTGCAGGCGGATTCTTTACTAGCTGAGCTACAAGGGAAGCCCGAGAATACTGGAATGGGTAGCCTATTCCTTCTCCAGGGGATCTTCCTCATCCAGGAATCAAACCGAGGTCTCCTGAATTGCAGGCGGATTCTTTACCAACTGAGCTATCAGGGAAGCCCCTGTTATCAGAGGCCTCAGGAGCCTATGGAAGATGCTGCTTTTGAAGTGGTCTGTATTGGAGTTTTGTCAGTCCAGACCTTAAAATTATGTTCTGTGTGGTTGGCAGAAGAATCTATCCCTCCATTTGCTTTAGAGGCCAGGAAGAGGCAGGGCTGCCGTGGGCTGAATCATAGACATTCCAGAGCCTAATTTCTGTCTTTTGTCATAGGTCACACAGGGACCAGTGGGAGGGATCGATATTTTCTTCAAAAAGGAACATTAAAAACTTCTCAAATACTTCAACAGTGCCAGTGGCACCATAAAACAGATAGAACATGATTTGTTTCTGAACATTTTAAGGGCTTTTAATGATGGGCTGCTTCAGCCAAATAAGAGTCTGACAGGCCATTCCCGGCTCATTAAATGGAGAGATGGTGGGCCCTTGGCCTGGAGAAGGAAATGGCAACCCACTCCAGTATTCTTGCCTGAAGAATCCTGGTGGGCTACAGTCCACGGGGTCACAAAGAGTCGGACACGACTGAGTGACTTCGCTGGCCTAGATGAGCGCTGAATCTGGGAAAAGGCCAGTCACATAGCCCTATTACGTCCTGCTTGGAAAGCTGATGAGGCTGTATGGGCCAGGGTGATGCCATAGACATGAGCACAGTACAGTGTGATCTTAGCAGATGACTTCTGTAGCAAGCATGCAACTTCACCCATAAACACAGGTGTATAAGAAGTATATCTTCTGTAAAATGTCTCTAACTGAATCTGTTTTCTCATGGAATCTTTATTCTGCTGAAGGACAGAAGTTCAGTCTCTGCTGGTATTAGGATCTCCCCCTCTCTCATCTTCCAGGACCGTGTGGGGAGGTGGCGGGGCACTTATGGTGTCTCAAGGGGTTGGGTAGGGCCATCTGGTATCAGGCATCGGGGTTGGACTGTCATCATCTGTTTACACTGGCTTTGGTGAAGACACCCCTGCTTCTTCTGGCCTCTGGTTTTTGGCCCACTGAGCCTAGTGATGTGCTGTACAACACTGTGCTTGTGGTTAACAAAACTGGTTGAGTGTAAATCTCACACCAAGTGTTCTTACACACACTCACACACACATAGAAGGGTACAAGGAGACTTTGGAGGTGCTGAATATTTCTCTTACCTTGATTGCAGTGATTATGTTTCAGATGTGTATGCACATGTCCAAGTTCAGTTCAGTTCAGTTCAGTCACTCAGTCGTGTCCTACTTTTTGCGACCCCATGAGTCACAGCACGCCAGGCCTCCCTGTCCATCACCAACTTCCAGAGTTCACTCAGACTCACATTCATCGAGTCCATGATGCCATCCAGCAATCTCATCCTCAATCGTCCCCTTCTCCTCCTGCCCCCAATCCTTCCCAGCATCAGAGTCTTTTCCAATGAGTCAACTCTTTGCATGAGGTGGCCAAAGTATTGGAGTTTCTGCCTCAACATCAGTCCTTCCAATGAACACCCAGGACTGGTCTCCTTTAGGATGGACTTGTTGGATCTCCTTGCAGTCCAAGGGACTCTCAAGAGTCTTCTGCAACACCAGAGTTCAAATGCATCAATTCTTTGGTGCTCAGCCATCTTCACAGTCCAACTCTCACATCCATACATGACCACAGGAAAAACCATAGCCTTGACTAGACGGACCTTAGTCAGCAAAGTAATGCTGCTTTTGAATATGCTGNTGGCCAAAGTATTGGAGTTTCTGCCTCAACATCAGTCCTTCCAATGAACACCCAGGACTGGTCTCCTTTAGGATGGACTTGTTGGATCTCCTTGCAGTCCAAGGGACTCTCAAGAGTCTTCTGCAACACCAGAGTTCAAATGCATCAATTCTTTGGTGCTCAGCCATCTTCACAGTCCAACTCTCACATCCATACATGACCACAGGAAAAACCATAGCCTTGACTAGACGGACCTTAGTCAGCAAAGTAATGCTGCTTTTGAATATGCTGTCTAGGTTGATCATAAACTCATCAAATCACACACATAAGGTGTGTGCAGGTATATCAACTGTGCCTCAGTAGGGGCTTCCCTGGTGACTCAGTGGTAAAGAATCCACTTGCAATTTAGAAGCTGCAGGCACTGGTTTGATCCCAGTGTTAGGAAAATCCCCTGGAGGAGAGCATGGCAACCCACTCCAGGATAGTCGCCTGGAGAATCCCATGGACAAAGGAGCCTGGTGGGTCCATGGGGTTGCACAGAGTTGGTCATGACTGAAGCAACTCAGCACGCAAACACACACCTCAATAACAGTGTTTTTAAAATGCTGTTTTAAAAAAGAACATAATATGTGGCAGGTAGTGGGCTAAATGCTTTTTATGTTAACTTATTACACTATCATGATAGAACGCGTGAGATGGGTACCCATCGCTGTGTCCATTTTACAATTGAGGCAATGAGAGCATAAAAGAAGTTACTCTATTTCAACCAGTTAGTAAGTGCTGGAGCTGGCATGGACATGGAGGCAGACTAAAGTCAGACCTATGGTCTTTTTTTTTTTTTTTAAGCATTTCTGCCTTGCCATGCAGTGTGCAGGATCTTAGTTTCCCCACCAGTGCATGCCCTGCAGTGGAAGTGTAGAGTCTTAACTGCTGGCCTAACCAGGGAAGCCCCAGAACCTACACTCTCAGTCCCAGCACTGTGCTCCCCCCTGAAACACCTTCCTCCGGACCCTGTCACACCAGGCTGACCTGGTTCTTCTCCAGCCTCTCTAACCACGTTTCTCTGTGTTCCTGCGGCTTCTTTTCCTTGCCAGCCCACTTCGCCGGTGCCATCCAAGCTCGCCTTGGCTTTCTTCTTCTCATGGTGAACCCGCTCACCAGGGCTTCTTTGCTGGGCTCGTGGGCCCTGACTTCAGTCAAGGGCAGATGACTCCTTGCTCTGTCTCCGTGGCTTGTTCTGCTAGCCCAAGCTTCAGGCTCAGATGTTTCGCTGTCTCTTTGCTGTCTTCATCTGGATGTCCTTGGGCACCTACTGCATTATCTTTTCCCCTTTCCTGTGTTCTCCGGATCTCGTGGGGGCCCATCCATGCTGGAAAACTGAGTCATCTTTGCCTTCTTCCTCATCTTCCAGTCTATTTAATCACCAAGTTTAGGGAATTTCATTTTTCCCCTGATAGTTGCTCTGGTTGGAGCCCTTATGGTTTCTCTGATGCTGAAAAGGCTTCCTAAGTGGTTGCTCTGCTTCCACTCTCATCCGCTTCTGTATATCCTCCTATAAACTGAGAGAGCTTTTCTCGCTAAACACAATTCTTGGTTATTTGTGTGAACCCCTCATTTACAGAAGTGTTTCCCATCACTTAAAGGCTTCCCATCATTTACAGAAGTGTTTCTTAAAAATGTGGTTCTTCGACAAGATGCATCAGAGCCACATGAGAGTTTGTTCAAGTGGAAGATTTCTGGCCCCAGCCCAGATCCACTATATCAGCACCTTTGGCTGTTACAGTGTAGGGATGTGGACCTCCTTGATGCTAGCAGGCTGATTCCTAACCTGCTACCTGGATAAAATCTAAGCATCCTAAAAGGACATGAATGTTCTGATCTCTCTTCCTCTCTCTTCCTGATGTCTATCCCTTATCTCTTACCAGTCTCTCTGAGTTCCCCCAAACAGCAGCTTGTCCGTTCTCCTCATTTCCATGCACACACCAAACCCACTCACCAGCTGTCCACTGGCCCCTCTGCCCAGAGTGCCTTTGCCTTCCTTCAAGTTGTCGATCTCTCTTTCCAATACCTGTCTCAGGTATCCATTCCTCTCCTTAGGTCTCTTGGCTCCCCAACCATCTGTCTCAGGTATCCATTCCTCTCCTTAGGTCTCTTGGCTCCCCAACCATGCCCCCCATGGGCTCAATAAGTTGCTCCCACTCTGTGTTTCCCTGGGCTTCCCTGGTGGCTCAAGTAGTAAAGAACCTGCCTGCAATGCAGGAGATGCAAGGTCAGGAAGATTCCCTGGAGAAGGAAATGGCAACCCACTCCAGTATACTTAGCTGGGAAACCCCATGGACAGAGGAGATGGCTACAGTCCCTGGGGTTGTAAGAGTAGGACACAACTCAGCAACTAAACCCACACGTATCTCTGTGTTCCCCTAATGCCACACCCCCTTGCACATCCTTGTCCACCTTCAGTGTACCCTCCTGTAAGTACGCCCCTGTCGTCTGTCTAGTTTACCAGCTTCTTGACAAGGGACCCTTCATCTTTCTGTTTCCAGGGCTAGATACAATGGCTGATCCATGCCAGATGCCCAGTAAGTCTTCATTGAAGAAATAAATGAATGAGTACAGTGTGTCAGAGCAGCAAAACAAGGCTCTGAGGAACCACTGAAGGCAGGGTTACAGATTCTGCTAGAAGAGCCTGGTAGCCATCATGAAGGAGATGATGTTTCAGAAAGACCTTAAGGGAAAGGGATGAGGAGAATTTTGCTAGTAGAGCAAAGGGGATAAGGAAATTGCTGGCAGTGAGGACTTTCAGGGCGAGGTGGGCACTCTGGCACACCTGGGCCCCGGGTGACTTGAGGGAAGTAGCAGGGGGTGAGCTGGGAGGCAGCTTGCATCAGAACCGGCATCACAGGCTTTCCTGAGGCAAAAAAAACAAAAAACAAAAAAACCCCAAAAAACTGTGGCGGCCACGTGACCTGGACCGAGAGACCCACGGCCGGCAGCGCCACCTACTGTGCCAAACTGGTTTTCCAGCCCCTTGAGTGGGAAGATGCCAGCAAGTGACTCATTATCTTGTCAAGACTGTGGAAGTTTTAAGTTAAAACCTCTCACAGAATGAGAAAACCCATCGGTGTGACACACGAAACGCATTCGCCAAATGATAATAAGCATTCTTCTAACTTGTGACATTTTCTTGCATTCAGCATTTTAAAAAAGGGCCTGTCTTTATTATTTCACGGACCATGTCTCACTGGCTTGCAGGATTGTCCCTTTACCTCTCTTGATGTTTTCACTCTAAAGTTATGTCAGCATGGGAGGCTTAATCGCTGCTGCTGCTTTTAGTAACTTTCGTTCACCATTGAGATTTTTATTTCCATAAAGTAGTGACACACCAAGACTGATACAATTATTGTTAAAGTTAATCGGAATCCAGCTCTTTCAATATATCACATTTTATCAGTAATGCCCAGAGTTAAAGTGGTTGTAATCTGCATTGTATCTGACACAGTTCTGAGCACTATGTGGGGGCCTTGATAAACTGCAATGAGTGGAAGAAGAGCATTGCTTTCAGTCAATTTGATCTTGCAATCCACCAGCATTTCAGTTCAGTTCAGTTCATTTCAGTCGCTCAGTCGTGTCCGACTCTTTGTGACCCCATGAATTGCAGCANTTTTTTTTTTTTTCCCCTTATAGGTACTCGTGTCATTGGATTTAGGGCTTATGAGGATCCAGGATGATCTTCTCTGAGATCTTTACCTTAATTACTACTGCAAAGAATATGGTCAATCTTTGTAAATATTCCATTTGCACTAGAAAAGGAGGTGTATCTTAACATTCTATAATGAGTCCTCTATAAATGCCAATTAGGTTGAATTAGCTGATAGTAGAGTTCCATCCTCTATGCCTACATTGATTTTCTGTCTACTTTTGCTGTTACTGAGAAGGGGCTGCTAAAATCTCCAGCTGTAATTGTGCGTTTGTCTGTCAGTTCTCTGAGTAAATCTCTTTTCACTTGCAGTGAGTAATTGCTTGATGTATTTGAAAGCTCTGCTATTTGCTGAATACACAGTTAAGATTATTAAGTGTTATGGAAAAATTGACAGNAATCTCCAGCTGTAATTGTGCGTTTGTCTGTCAGTTCTCTGAGTAAATCTCTTTTCACTTGCAGTGAGTAATTGCTTGATGTATTTGAAAGCTCTGCTATTTGCTGAATACACAGTTAAGATTATTAAGTGTTATGGAAAAATTGACAGCGCTATCAGTATGAAATGTTCCTCTTCATGCCTAGAAGTTTACTTTGTTCTGATTATTTTTTTTTTCTGATATTAATATAGTTATTCCAGCTTTCTTTATTAATGTTTTCACGGTATGTTTTCTATCCTTTCACTTTTATACTTTAACGAAAAATGGCTTTCTTGTAGACTATATCCAGACATTTTATTTTTATTTATTTTTCTGGCTTCTCTGTGTGACTAGTATTATCTTATTTCGCTGCCTAGGGTTTGAACGTGGGCCCACAGCAGTGAAAGCACTGGATTGCCTGAGAATTGCTGGGACTTAAAAAAAAAAAACAAATTTGATAATGTTTGTNGAGGCGCTGGTCTATGTTCGATGCAGGATGCAGGATGCAGGATGCTTGGGGCTGGTGCACGAGGATGATCCAGAGAGACGTTGTGGGGTGGGAGGTGAGAGGGGGATTCAGGATTGGGAGCTCGTATACACCTGTGGTGGATTCATGTCGATGTATGGAAAAGCCAATAGAACACTGTAAAGTAAAATAAAGTATTTTTTAAAAAAAAGTTCTAAAGTTTGATTCTAAATGCGATTTTGCCCCTTATCAGTTGACTTTTAGTTTATCAAAGGGAGACTGTTCCGGGTAGGCCTGACCTAATCAGGTGAGCCCTTTAAAAGAAGGGCTCTGCCTTCCCAGAATTCAGAGACTACGACCAGAAGAGAGTCTTTGCTTTTGTTGCCAACCTGGAAGAAATAACACTCCAGGAATTTTACAGCCACAAGTCCATAAATTCTGCTAGCAACCTAAGGGAATTCTTCCTTTGTTTTCAGAAGGGAATGTAGTCAAGCCAACACCCTGATTTCAGGTGAGACCACCCAGCTAAGCCATAATCAGACTCCTGACCTGTGGAAATTTTGAGATAATCAATGTGTGTTTTTTAAAGCCTTTAAGTTTGGGCTAATTTGTTAGGCAGCATAGGATGCTATAAATTGATGTCCACATTGTTACTGTAACATCCCAGGAACGCCTACCTCCAGGGTTCTTTTACATGAGGAAGAATTTAACTTACGAAATTAAAAAATTTCTTGCTTCTTTAAGCTGTTGTGATTTTAGATTTTCATTTATAGGTATCTTAACCTAAATTTAACTAATTCATTGAGGGATGAGGAAAGACTTATGGAATATCAATCATTTGTGCTTGACCTTGAAAAATGTATAGTTTCATAAGGTGGAAACTGGGTGACTGGAGGCAGAAAATTTTCCTGTGGCAGAATGCATGAAGTGGAGTAATACATATTTTGAAAAAACAAATAATAATTGAATTTCACTAGATTGAGTGAGAGGAGGATGAAAAGGTGGATTAGAGTCAAATCACAAATCCCGATGGTCTTGGGGATTATTTTTTAAGCAATGGAGAACATGGAGATTATCTGACCAAAGTAGTAGCATGATCAGAGCTATGACTTATTTGTATTTAGTTGCTTATGATTTGTTTACTTATTATCTTCTAATTTTTAAAAAATGTATCTTTAATTGGAGGATAATTGCTTTACAATGTTGTGCTGGTTTCTGCTGTATTATTATATTTTAAATTGAAGATTCTCCTGGAGGAGGGAATGGCTGCCCACTCCAGTATTCTGGCCTGGAGAATTCCATGGACAGTGTAGTCCACGGGGTTGCAAAGAGTCAGACACGACTGAGCGACTTTCATTTTCGCTTTTCAAATAGAAGTATATTGCTTTACAGCACTGTGCTAGTTTCAGTGGTACAGAAGATTGATTGAGTTATACAAATATATATGTGTATATTCTTTTCCAGTTTCTTTTCCATTGTGGATTATTACATGATGGCGAATGTAGTTCCCGGTATATACAGTAAATCCTTTTTTATATATAGTAGTGTGTATCTGTTAATCTGACACTCCAAATTTTTCCATCCCCCTACCCTTCCCCTTTTGGTAATCATAAATTTATTTTCTATGTCTGTGAGTCTATTTCTATTTTGTAAATAAGTTAATTTGTATCAGTTTTTTTTTAGATTCTACATATAAGTGAATCATAGGATATTTATCATTCTCTTCTGACTTACTTCACTTAGTATGATAAACTCTAGACATATCCATGTTGCCGCAAATGGTAATATTTCATTCTTTTTTGTGGCTAACAGTCCACTGTGTGTGTTTATGTATGTAATGTGTATGTGTGTATATGCATCACATCTTCTTTATCCATTCAGCTGTTTTAAAACTAGTTAACTAATTTAAAAATTTCATTGGCATATAGTTGATTTACAATGTTGTGTTATTTTCACATACACAATAAAGTGATTCAGTTATAAGTATACATATATTTATTTTTTCAGATTCTTTACCCATATAGGATATTATAGAATATTGAGTAGAGTTCCTCATGCTATGCAGTTGGTTCTTATTGGTTATTTATTTTATATATAGTAGTGTATGAATGTTAATCCCAAGCTCTTAATTTATCCCTCCCACCCATATTTCCCCTTTGGTAACCATAAATTTGTTTTCAAAATCTGTGAGTCTGTTTCTGTTTTGCAAATAAGATCATTTGTGTCATTTAAAAAAAGTTAGATTTCACAAGAAGTGCTATGATATGATATTTGTCTTTCTCTGTCTGACTTACCTCACTGAGTATGATAATCTCCATCCATGTTGCTGCAAGTGGCTTTAGTTCTTTTTTATGACTGAGTAATATTCCACTGCATATATGTACCACATTTTCTTTATCCATTCCTCTGTTGATGGACCTATAGGTTGCTTCCATGTCCTGCCTATTGTAAACAGTGCTGCAGTGAACACTGGGGCACATGTATCTTTTTGAATTAGAGTTTGCATCTTTCCTGGATATATGCCCAGGAGTGAGATTGCTGGATCATATGATGGCTCTGTTTTTAGTTTTGAAAAGAATCTCCATACTGTTTTCCACAGTTATACTTTTTTAAAAAATGCAGTATGAGTCAATTCTTCTTAGATTGCAGAAACATATCTCAAAGTAGATTTTGTCTCAAAGAGATGGGAAGAGAAACTGAGAAGGCGAAACAGGAACAGGAAACAGGAGCCAAGGACATCAGCAGCTAGAACAAGAGACTCATGTCCTAAAGGCTCTTTCTCCTCTCCCGTCTCCTATTTCATTTCATTGTCTGTTGTGCTAAGTTTCTTATGGCTGGAGCATCACCCCTTACAGCTGCCCATTAAAGGAGAAGGAATGGACTTCTCCACCAGTTCCGGTTCAGGACCTCACTTCTGGAAACTGCATTTGACTGGACAGTCCTGGAATAATCCCAAAGGCCACAGGGTGGAATATGATGATTGGCTTGGCTGGTGTGTGTGTGTGTGTGTGTGTGTGTGTGTGTGCATGAGTGTGATGTCTACTATGAGAAAAAGGAGCTTGGTGAATAAAAACAAACTAGATTAATTTGAATTTAACAGTTCTTTCTTTTTTATGTCAGGGTCTCAAGGACAGATGGCAAAATTCATATGATTATGTTCCCACCAAGGGGATAAAATTTTAGTAATTGAAATATACACAAATGCTTATTTATAATATTTCCAATTATTTCTCCTTGCCACTATCATCATCAACTAAACTATAAGCTATATAATTAAAACTAGTTTCCATGATATATATTTTTAAATGCTCAGTTATTAATTTATTGTGTATCCAAAGTGTGTGGAATACTGTATTATGTTTATGACATCTATCGCTTGAAGAAAAAAGAATTTCAGAGTAGCTATTTACAGGTACCTCTAAGTTCTTGAAATAATCTCAGTGAAATACAACTCCTTGCTTAAGAAAGCCACACTCTTTTGCTCAAATGTGTTAGTAGACTGAAATAAGTAATACTTAAATAAACTCTCAGTTCAGTTCAGTTCATTTCAGTCACTCAGTCATGTCCGACTCTTTATGGACCCCATGGATTGCAGCATGCCAGGCTTCCCTGTCCATCACCAACTCCCGGAGCTTACTCAAACTCATGTTCATTGAGTCAGTGATGCCATCCAACCATCTCATCCTCTGTCGTCCCCTTCTCCTCCTACCTTAAATAAACTCTTAGATAAGCTAAAAAATATGCTATTTTAACCTCCATATTTTACCATACATGCTTTGGGTATCTGTGAAAAGTTTAGAAATTATTGGATCTTTTTCTAAATTCTTGCATATGTTGCTCATCTATGCCTTTTTTGGGAAACTATTCAAATAGATTAAGTTGACTCAAATCTGTAACTGACATACACGACAAACACCATCATGGGAATTAAAGATGCTATCATTTAAGATGCCTGAAATGTGTTTTTAAAAAATCTGGCTGAAATATTTGACTACTTCCTGGAAGACTTCCAGTCAGCTCCCTGGTGGGTGCAGCTGATACGTTTTACCACTAGGTGTTACTCTTCCTCCATCACACATGAATCTAGAGTTTCTAAAGCAACGTGCAGGCAAAACCAACAGAGTTCTCTATCTCCTGTCTACTGCTGAAACACAAGATGCAACTTTACCCCCATTATTTACTCATCATTGTAACCATATAAGCACTCAGCACAGTAGAAAGTGAAGTTTATTTCTGCTTTCTGTAGTATCATCCCACACCAGGTGTCCAAAAACTAAAGACTGTCTGTCAATACCTCCGTGCGGTGTGCTGTGCTTAGTCGCTCAGTCCGACTCTTTGCGACCCCATGGACTGTAGCCCTCCAGGCTTCTCTGTCCTTGGGGATTCTCCAGGCAAGAATACTGGAGTGGGTTACCATGCCCTCCCCCAGAGGATCTCCGTGACCCAGGGATCAAACCCAAGTCTCCTGCATTGCAGGAAGACTCTTTACCTCTGATCCTTCAGGGAAGCCCCATCGATACCTCTAGTTGTTGTTAATTCTTCTTCATGGAAGGAAGTGACTGGATTATAATCTCATTACAAAGACAGTTGACCTCCCCATGATTTCTCCCTGAAACAGTGATATATTGTATCTAAACAATTTTACATGTAAGATAATAAAAGTACAAAATTCTCAGTTATTAATTATGTATTATTAATTAACCAAAGGTATTGATATATTGTACATATCCAAGAAAGAGGGAAATGTATAGAATCTGTTTATAGTGTCCTGCTACGTGTTTTGAGATAGAAGATCACTTTTTGTTTCATTTTCTTGGAAGCATTTCTCCCACCTTCTGCCTGTGAATGCACAGTAAATATTTTTAAAGATGAAGAAGATATAAACTACCCTTATATTTATGTCCACTGGGCCCTTTTGAGAAAAGAATCACACTTTACTAAGGCATCTGATTTTAAATTCATCTATTCTAATTATTTCTATAAAGAAAGCTGAGCACCGAAGAATTGATGCTTTTGAACTGTGGTGTTGGACAAGACTCTTGAGAGTCCCTTGGACTGCAAAGAGATCCAACCAGTCCATCCTAAAGGAGATCAGTTCTGGGTGTTCATTGGAAGGACTGATATTGAAGCTGAAATTCCAATACTTTGGCCACCTGATGCAAAGAGCTGACTCATTTGAAAAGACCCTGATGCTGGGAATGATTGAGGGCAGGAGAAGGGGACAACAGAGGATGAGATGGTTGGATGGCATCACCGACTCAATGGACATGAGTTTGGGTAAACTCCAGGAGTTGGTGATGGACAGGGAGGCCTGGCATGCTGCGGTTCATGGATTTGCAAAGAGTTGGACATGACTGAGTAACTGAACTGAACTGATTCTAAATACTGAAATTTAAAAATTTTCTCTCCCAATGGATTAAAAATCGAGGCAGGACATAATTAGAAGCTAAGTACATTCACTGTGATCTAAAAATTAAAACAAGCCAAATTAGATATTTGGAACATATACAATCACTTCTCCCCTCAGATTCACCTATCCAGTTTAGTAGTCCATTCACTGTCTCATTTGTTCACTTACTCATTGAACAACTTTTAGTTGGGTGAGCTCATATATTTCAGATTGAAAAATGAAATGAAATGACCTTTATTTTGTGGAAGCTTGAGGTTTAAAGTGAAGTAGAGTCTGGTGGCTCAGATGGTAAAGAATCCACTGCAATGTGGGAGACCTGGGTTTGATCCCTGGGTCGGGAAGATCTCCTGGAAGAGGGCATGGCAACCCAGTCCAATATTCTTGACTGGAGAATCCTATGGACAGAGGAGGCTGGCAGGCTGTGGTCCACGGGGTTGCAAAGAGTCAGACATGACTGAGTGACTAAGCACAGGGCTGGTAAGGACGAGGAGAGTCGGATTTGTAAACATAAAACTGACACTGTGTGACAGCTCACCGGATCATCTTTTATTTGGGCCTAACAACAAGATATGAATATAAGGATCTTTTAGTGACTCAACACATCCTGGGACTAAGTGGATGGAAATGTTCCACTGACTAGACAGGTGTGTTGCTGACCCTGGTGCTTGCCTACAACCACTGGGTGTGGCCACAGGGCTAAGTTTTGGCCAGAGAGACTGATGTGAAACATTGGATGGCGCCTTTGGGGCAGCTGAACTGCCATTGTTGCCCGCCTTCCTTCTGGTCACCAGTATGTGCCAAGGTCAGGAGTGGGGAGACCTGCCCCCACTCACTATAATAGGGTCAAGGGTAAGCTGGGAATAACACCAGCACTGGTTTATGTTTTTTAATAAAATAGTATTTCTTGATATTTAATTGATTAATTAGTTAGTTTACCCATTTGTCTGTGTCGGGTCTTTCATTGCAGTACTTGGGCCTCTCCAGCTGCAGTGAGCGGGCCTCTTGCTGTGATGTGGTGTGTGGGCCCAGCTGTCCTGAGGCATGTGGGATCCTAGTTCCCTGACCAGGGGTTGAAGCCATGTCCCCCACATTGGAAGGCAGATTCTCAACCACTGGACCCCCAGGGAAGTCCCTGTTTTTCGGTGTACTCAAATCTGTTGCATTGAGATTCCCTGTGAAGAACCTATTTTGATCATAGGAATAAGCATCTACTTTTCATTCTAACTTTGGAAATAGGACATTAGTTTTCAGCCAGACAGAAATAAAGAGAAACAACATAATGATCGAACCTGGCAGTCCAACCTTTTTCACACAAGCAAAAGTGCAAGTCACCAACAAGGGTTATTAATACTTTTGAAGGTCAAAAGAGAACTTCAGTGGAAGGAATATTGATTAATGGAGGAGAAGCTGGAAAGGCTCTGCTCTCATGATGGATTCGGAGCTGTGGGCTTCAGACATATGATGTTAGAAAAGGAGGCTAAAGAGATGCTGAGAGACTGTAAAGGCAAAAGGTGGGAAATGATCTTCCCTTTATTCCCTCTTGGTTGGAAACCCCATTATATGCTCTTTTGGCTCCCTGAACTCCTCCTTTGAGGAGAAAAGAATATTGAAGAGTAATCCCATGTCTGTAAAGTGCTATTTTCAGCAGGCCCTACTCGTGGCCTCATTTCCCTCCTTGAACAGGTTGGATTTATTTCATCATTTTAATCCCTCCCTTGGCTATACCTTCAACTTCCTCCCTGGGTAATTCCAACTCTTAGCTTCACCTGAGTAGCTGGAAATAGCTGGGGGAACAAAACATATGCCTTTTGATGTTGCTGTACAGGATGCATTGTTATTGCCTTGTCCTGCTGACAGGACAAAAAAAAAAAAAAAGAGTTATCTGAAGGTTTGATCAGAATATTTAAATACCTAACACATGCTAGTATATATTTAGCTTTCCTAAAGTGCTCTGACAAAGCATTCAGGGATAATTGTTTGGTAGGTTGAAGTTGTGTATAACTCAGGAATAATACAGAATTAAAAATACAGCTTATTTGAAGCTTATCAAATAAGTGGCTTTTCCAATGTTTTTAAAAGATGTTCAGTTTTAAGGAAGTTGAATATGCTTACATTATTCTATATTACATTATTACATTATTCTTATTAATAAACTCTTTCTAGGTGGTATAAAGGAATTTTTTAATTAAGTCCAGGTTATTTTTTTAATTAGTCAAGTTCATTCATTAATTTGACCAGTGTTTGTTGAGCACACATTATGAATGTGATAAACATAGAGTTGTTTATTGTAAAATTAGCTTGTGTTCTGTCTGCATTTTTTGCTGGGGATAGGAATTCTTGCCTGCCTTACACAGAGCTGTAGACCTGGAACTCAACACACAGTGCCTTATGTGTGATAGGCACTCATGCCTGATGATGAAGGGTGATGAAGACTGTTTCAGCAAAAGGGATCAGATAGTCCAAATATGTGTAAAATTCCTGACCTTGGAAGAACTATCCACTGTCCTTGGGGTATACTGACACCTGGTTTTATATTAAGTAGGGTAGGATTAAGTTAAAATGCCAGTTGTGATAGTGTCACTCATTGGGACTCTTCCTGAGATAAATGAAAGCTATTTCTTTCTCTTTGTCGTATCTCTATGGATGAGAAATTTGTAAGTAATTATGAAGCCCAGGGAAGCCTGGCATGCTACAGTCCAGGGGGCCACAAAGACTTAGCGACTGAACAACAGCAAATGGAGGAGATATTTGTAAATGATGATGAATGCAGGGTGGTAGACCATTTTGGGGGCACAGACCAAGGGTAAATAATCAGAAGGTGATGAAATTTTGACTATTTCATTTGAAAAATTATTAATTATTATTTTATTTCTTTTTTTCTGTTATTTCATAATTTAGCTATTCTCTACTTGATATACATGTATGAATTCCTCAACCCCTTATGGTTTTGCTATGACAGACAGTTATCATTATATGTGTATCTTTTGCACATGGGCCAATATTTCTTCATGTTGGGTTTCTAGAAGTGAAATTGCTGGGGTAAGGGAATATATTATTTTAATGGAAGTGTTCAGTTCAGCTCAGTTCAGTCGCTGAGTCGTGTCTGACTCTCTGTGATCCCATGAATCACAGCATGCCAGGCCTCCCTGTCCATCACCAACTCCCGGAGTTTACTCAAACTCATTTCCATTGAGTCGGTAACGACATCCAGCCATCTCATCCTCTGTTGTCCCCTTCTCCTCCTGCCTCAATCCCTCCTAGCATCAGGGTCTTTTCCAGTGAGTCAGCTCTTCGCATGAGGTGGCCAAAGTATTAGAGTTTCAGCTTCAACATCAGTCCTTCCAATGAACACCCAGAATTGATCTCCTTCATAATGGACTGGTTGGATCTCCTTGCAGTCCAAGGGACTCTCAAGAGTCTTGTCCAGCACCACAGTTCAAAAGCATCAATTCTTCAGCACTCAGCTTTCTTCACAGTCCAACTCTCACATCCACGCATGATCACTGGAAAAACCATAGCCTTGACTAGACGGACCTNCTGAAATTGTGATCATCATGACAATATGAAAGCCCTCAAGACAGTGAAGCACTGGAACAGAATGTGACGACTCATGTATAATTAGCCTCTAAGTTTCAGGTCACAATTTGAAACCAAAGCCTTCAGATGCATATGGAACATCAGTGATGGTAATTCCAGCCTCACCCATGTGTGTGAGGTCCAGTTATTTTTGTGCTCAGTTTGACATCTAATACCACCCAAGTAAAATATGTTTGTTCAATTTTACAAGCCCCAGAAGAGCAGCAGATACTACTAGCTTTTGAGTCCTGGAACCTAGATCTCAACAGTTTCCAAGGACTCACTTTATCCTTGTCCAGAGTAAGTGAGATCAGAATAAGACTGAATAAACATACTATAAATCTGGTTCTTTGCAAACCATAATGATATTTCATATAGCCAGAAATAAAATCATACTTATCATGTGTAGGACTCAGTTGGGTGACGAGTAGGACAAGAGTGTGTCCATTCTGTCTGTGGGCTCAGTGTGTCCCTGCAGATTCCTACTTGGGTCAGGATTTGGCCATCGATGGAAGGAGAAATGAGAGCCAGAGACTGAACTCCTTCCTAATTCCTAGTTCTTTCTCAGCAGCTACTTTGAGTTTCTGGTTACCAATCCTGTAAATCAGTGGTTCCCAACCTTTTTGGCACCAGGGGCCAGTTTTGTGGAAGATAATGTTTCCATGGACTGGGGAGGGGGATGGTTTCAGGATGATTCAAGCCCATTACATTTATTGTGCACTTCATTTCTATTAGTATTACATTGTGATATATAAGGAAACAATTATATCTCATCACAATGCAGAATCAGTGGGAGCCCGGATGTTTTCCTGTAACTGAACGGTTGACTCCAGGGGTGATGGGACTCCATGGCAGCTGTTCCTCAGTGCTAGCATCACCACCTCAGCTCCACCTCAGATCCTCAGGCATTAGATTCTCATAAGGAGTGAGCAACCTAGATCCCTCTCATGCACAGTTCCCAGGAGGGCTTGCACCCCTACAAAAATCTAATGCCACCACTGATCTGTCAGGAGGTGAAGCTCAGGTGGATAATACAAATGATGGGGAGAGCTGTAAATGCAGATGAAGCTTTGCCTGTTTGCCAGCCACTCACCTCCTGCTGTGTGATCTGGTTCCTAACAGACTACAGACCTATACTTGTCCACACCTCCCAGGGCTGGGGACGGCTGCTGTAGATCAGAAGCCCATGGACATTAGAATACCATTCCTGGGCTTCCGTGGTGGCTTAGTGGTAAGGATTCTGCCTGCTAATGTAGGCGTGATCCCTGGCCCCAGAAGATCTGACATGCTGCGAAGCAATGACGTGGGTGCAGCTTAACGACTGAGCCTGTGTCCTGGAGCCTGGAAGTTGCAACTACTGAAGCCCGCACACCCGAGAGCCCATGCTCTGAAACAAGCCACCGCAAAGAGAAGCCTGTGCACCGAAACTAGATTAGCTCCCCCCCGCAACTCGCCACAACTAGAGAAAACCTACGAACAGCAACGAAGACCCAGTGTAGCCACAAATAAATAAAATCATTAAAAAAAAAAAAAAAGAACACCATTCTTGCTCTGTGCAGGGCTAAATGGCTGCATTATCTTGCTTACATCGCCTAACCTCTCTTTGCCTTGGGTTCATCATCTGTAAAGTGGGAGAATCATAGAAACTATTTCTTTCCTACATATAAAGCATTCATAGATGTATTTAAATATATACACATGCATTGTTTAAAAGCACAGATTCTAAAGTTAGACTGTCTGGGTTCAAATCCCAGCTCCACCACTTATTTGCACTCATGATCTTTTAAAAATCAGGTAGTAATAGTACCAACTCCATAGAGTTATTGTGAGGATTAAATTTACTAATACACATATAGTTCTATCAACAGGGTTGGCACATAGCAAGTACTATATAAATGCTGTCATATGATTACTTATTTCCTAGAAAAGCTTCGAAACTGTCTATAAGGATATAAAAGTGAAAATTAAAAAATTTCCAAATTGTTTTTGTTCCTCTGGTTCTCAGGTATAAAACATATAATCACGATGTGATTTTCTCTAATGTCTCAACCTAATATTTCAGCAGTGTTCCTCACAAAACATTTTCACTCTCATTTTTAAAATTAGTTATTGGCATAGCTTTTACCAGTTATTTATTGAGATCATTTTATCCCCTGGTTCACTTAAGCTTAATGATATTTAATCTCTCTGAATCTCATTCTTTTCTCTCCCTGTATACAAAAAAATCAATGATTTTTAAAGCTTGCATACAGATAAGATTCACGTATATTGGGAAGATGATGAATGAGCTAAACATTTGTTTGGGACAATTTCTGATTCTGTCTCTTTCCCTCTTTCCTCACAGCATTCATTTTCATGTTTCTGCCATTCATTTATTCATTCAGTATCTATTGAGTAGACTTCTCAATCTTGATAGGCAGTAGAAAATCCTGATTCTGACACTTGAATGGTGCTTTACAGCTTACAGATCGTTTTCACATATATTACATTTATTCAGTCCTCAGAGGAACTCACTTCATTTCACCCCAGTTCTTTCTCCCTTTTAAACTTTACATTTCTCTTAATCTTCTTCATTCTTTTCTCAACTCTTTGGTGTGCAGAATAGTTACTGTGTGCACTGAGGGTGGGAAGCTGATTGGAAGAAAAGGCAATAGGTGGGGAAGAGATACAAATCAGATGAGAAAGTAGGTACAAGCATGTAGCCAATACCCTACATTTCAGGATGAAAGGACAGAGCTCCGTCTATTATACAGAAAAGTACACAGTCACTTGAAACAATCACCGTCAATGCACCCATCACTAGAAACTGGACTGAGACTAGATGCAGAGCTAGTGGCTTCCCAAATCTACCCTTGAAAAGTGAATGTGTCAGCCCATCAGTCATGTCCGATTCTTTGCAACCCCATGGACTGTAGCCCATCAGGCTCCTCTGTCCATGGAATTCTCCAGGCAAGAATACTGAAATGGGTAGCCATTCCCTTCTCCAGAGGATCTTCCCAACCCACGGATCAAACCCAGGTCTCCTGCACTGCAGGCAGATTCTCTACCGTCTGAACTTCCTTTCCGTTGCGTTCAGTTCAGTTGCCCAGTCGTGTCCGACTCCTTGGGACCCCATGAATCGCAGCACGCCAGGCCTCCCTGTCCATCACCATCTCCCAGAGTTCACTCAAACTCACGTCCATCAAGTCGGTGATGCCATCCAGCCATCTCATCCCCTGTTGTCCCCTTTTCCTCCTGCCCCCAATCCCTCCCAGCATCAGAGTCTTTTCCAATGAGTCAACTCTTTGCATGAGGTGGCCAAAGTACTGGAGTTTCAGCCTTAGCATCATTCCTTCCAAAGAACACCCAGGGCTGATCTCCTTTCGAATGGACTGGTTGGATCTCCTTGCCTTACCCTCTGACAACTAAGCATATTTTATCTACTGAAGAGCCTAAAAGAGTTATGGCCCTCCCCTCCTTTGTAAACACCCAGCCCATTAAGTCCCAGTATTAAAGTTCCCTATTTTATTTCCTCTTAAATTTCATGACACCAACCAATAGGCAGGAAACAGAACATTACAAAATTAACCAGAAAATNAAAAGAGTTATGGCCCTCCCCTCCTTTGTAAACACCCAGCCCATTAAGTCCCAGTATTAAAGTTCCCTATTTTATTTCCTCTTAAATTTCATGACACCAACCAATAGGCAGGAAACAGAACATTACAAAATTAACCAGAAAATTTTTCCTTCAGTCTGGTATCACCCGTTTCATTCATTATTATTCCTCTCATGCACAACCGAGATTTCTGTAAGGAAATCCCAATGACTTTGTGCAGTGGGCCAGCCTCTGACAGATGAATGTGTGAAGTGATGGAGAACAGAGATGTCTGGGCATATGTAGTATCACTCACACATGAGCTTGTCCTGTCTCTTTAAGAGTACTCTGGCAATCACAGGATACATGAAGATGATAAAGCAGACAAGCTTCCACTGTGAGACATACCAAGCTCATTCCTAACCCAGATTCTTTTCCCTTGCTCTGCCCTCTGCCTAAAATGCCCTTCCTTCAGAACTTCCCATGGCCGTCTCTCTTATTATTCAGCTCAAATGCCACTCTCCTGGAGAGGCTCCCAGCCAGTCTGTATACAGTGTTGTTCAGTCGCGCAGTCATGTCCCACTCTTTGTGACCACATGGACTGCAGCACACCAGTCTTCCCTGTTCTTCACTATCTCCAGAGTTTGCTCAAACTCAGGTCCATGGAGTCGGTCATGTCATCCAACCATCTCATTCTTTGTTTCCTCCTTCCCTCAATCTTTCCCAGCATCAGGGTCTTTTACAATGAGTTGGCTCTTCACAGACACATATGTATATTCTCATATACTGTAGTATCCCAGAACTTATTTCACCAACCAGTCCCTCTATCTCATTTCACATTTCTATTTTCTTCATGGCATTTATTGCTACATATGAAGTAGATATACTCATCTATTTATTTATTATCTGTCTCCCTCACAGGTCTGTAAGCTCCCAGAGAGCAGAGATTATTTTTTTGAACATGTTTTCTGGAACATCGTAGTAGACCTTTAATAAACAATGGTGGAATAAACAAGTGAGAAACAGTTATCCAATGTCTATTATATGCCAGTGCTGTTCCAGGCACTGTTCCAGCTCTGTGGTGCTGAATGAAGCAAATCTCAATTTTTAATCTCTTGGACTTTATATTCTAATGTAGGGAAACAAACAGCAAACAAATAAAGCAGGGTACATGATTCTGCCTGGGTGGGGTTGTGCCGCTTAAGTGAGGTGATCAAAGGAAGGTCTTGCTGCAGAGATGAGAAGGGAGACACCTGAACAAGATGAGGAAGAGAAGGGGGAAAGAGCAGGAAGTGCAAAGGCCCTGAGCCAACAGTAGGGGGAGTAGAGGGTAACGTGATTAAAACGAGCAATAAGCGTAGTCCCTCCTATGTGCTAAGTTGCTTCAGTGGCATCCAACTCTTTGTGACCCCATGGACTGCAGCCCACCAGGTTTCTCAGTCCATGGAATTTTCCAGGCAAGAATACTGGAGTGGGTTACCATTTCCTATTTCAACCTGGGTCTCCTGCATTGCAGGCAGATTCTTTACCATCTGCGCCACCAAGATAAAGCAAGAATTCATGGGAAAATAGCAAGGGCTCTGAGAGGGTTGCCCAGGTGGCACTAGAGGTAAAGAACTCAACTGCCAAAGCAGGAGACTTAGGAGACCCAGATTGTATCCCTGGGCCTAAAGATCCCTGGAGGAGGGCATGGCAACCCACTCCAGTATTCTTGCCTGGAGAATCCCATGGACAGAGGAGCCTGGCGGGCTACAGTCCATGGGGTCACAAAGAATCGGACATTACTGAAGCTTAGCGCGCATGTTGGTCTGAGAGGTCCTAGTGGGGCAGCTTCCATCTAGTAGAGTATTGTAAGCAATGAAAGCACTTTGGTTCTTACTCTTTGGTGAGATGAGAAGCCAGTGAGGGGCTCTGGACAGTGACATGATCTGACTTAGTTAAAATAGGATCCCTCTTTTGGTTCTGGTTATAAAAGACTGTAGGAGGCCAAGGTGGAAGCAGTTAGGAGTCGAGTGGGTGGCTTGGTCCCAGGTGGTGGCTGGGAAGTGGTGAAACATTAACAGCCTGGAAGAATTCTGAGGGCAGAACTGACAGGATTTGCTGCTAAAATGATGAACAAAGAAATGATACAAAAATATGTACAGAATTGATACAAAGAAGGCTTTTCTTGGATTTAAAAAAAGAGACTGGTTTCTTTAGGGCTTTGACTCTGATTTAACAAAGAGCACAGCCCTAGAAAATCAGCATTGGAACTTGGAACTTCTGTGTCAGCTATTATTTATACCCAAGAACAAACAAAAAGAGAGTGGTCAAATATATTCAGTATCAGAATCTGTCCTTGCAATTAAGTGAGCTGATTTGGGGCTTGATCTTATTTCGGCACACTGACATGAATGAGATAATTGTTCAGCAGACATAAACATTTCAAAGTAAAAATGACACTTATCTGTGAGGAGACTGTAAAGCTCATTGGGTAGTTACACAAAAGAGGAAACATTATCATCAAGAACAAAGATCTTGCCTGATTTATACTGATTGACAGTCTGTGCTTCACACTGATCTGATAAACTGCTCAGACTTCTAACTCTAGCCTACCCAGCTAAACTGAAAGCTCTTTGGAGCATGTTCAACCTTGCATTCTTCTACCCGGTGCAGCCAAACAGCTGGCGCACAACGAATATCCGTGCACAACAAATATCCACTGACTTCATGATTTGACAACAAAGGTCTGTATAGTCAAAACTATGTTTTTTCCAGTAGTCATGTATGGATGTGAGAGCTGGACCATAAAGAAGGCTGAGCGCTGAAGAACTGATGCTTTCAAACTGTGGTGTTGGAGAAGACTCTTGAGAATCCCTTGGACTGCAAGGAGACCAAACCAATCAATCCTAAAAGAAATCAACTCTGAATATTCATGGGAAGGACATGCTGAAGTTGAAGCTCTCATACTTTGGCCAGCTGATGCAGAGCCAGCTCATTGGAAAAGACCTTGATGCTGGGAAAGATTGAAGGCAGAAGAAGGGGAGGACACAGGATGAGATGGTTAGATAGCATTACAACACAACGGACGTAAGTTTGAGCGAACTCTGGGAGATGGTGAAGGACAGAGGAGCTTGGCAGTGCTACAGTCCCTGACGTCACCAAGAACCTGACATCACCTGGCCACTGAACAACAAAAACACCTCCTGCACTAGACTCTCTTCTGTCCTCTTTCTGTAGTGCTCAGGAGCACTATATCTGCTAAAGTCAGAAATCTGATAATCACTCAGAAATGTGAAATTTCATATTGTGTTGGGCCTTAGGGTACATGGAAGGAGCCACCCGAGGCCCACTCGCCTGAGAAGTCAGGGAAGTCTTCCCGGAGGAGGAGACGTGTATGCTGCATTGTCAAGGGGGTAGGAGTTACAAGACTAAATGAGGTCTAGAGAAGGCCTTCAAAAGCACAAGGACCTCGACTAGAGGGAATTCGGCTAGGGGTGAAGGGAATGACCCAGGCCTGCGGGGAGCAGGGGCGCAAGAACCTCTTCGAGAATAAAGACGCAAGGTTTGAAAGGCAGGTTTTCTAAATTCGGTTAGATCTTCAAAACTCTCACAGAGCCACTCGCCTGGTGCTGAGAAGGCCCCGGAGACGGGGCTTTCCCTTAGGCCTCACCTTGTACAGCTCTTCAACCTGGCCTCGAAGGGGAGGGTAAGCGGCGGGGACACCGCGGCGGCCGCTCAGAAGGGAGCTTGCCCCAGGTCCCCCTCTGCCATTTCAGCCCGTTTCCTCCAGTTCTGAGGTCTGCTCACTAATGAGTTTGCCTTTTGGCCCAGAAAACAAATTACGGGAGAGCAGGATACCGAGGTTAGCTTTTTGTTTCCAGGATTTTTTTTCGAGGCTACTCGTACACGCGAACAAAAAAAACCTAGCTGCCTCCGGGCTGGGGGCGGCCCTACCACCTCTCCAGATTTTTTGGTTTCTCTCTAGAACTTTCAGCGAAGCGACGACCGGTGTGTTTACGGCGCCACAGTTCCAGTGTTTCAAGCGGCTTGTTTCCGGGGGAGAGGGCTGGCCAAGGCACTCCCATCCCCGGGCTGGGGGGACTGGAAAGTTCACATGCTTCTTCCACAGTCCCCGGGTGCAGTTAGGAGAGAAGCAGGCGCACCGGACTGCCCCTCCAAAGAAGGCTCCTCTTCCCCAGGGGCCGGGCCCAGGACCTTCCACTTTGGAGGAGAAATAAAGTTGGGCGGGAGCGGGAAGGCGTTAGAGTGCGGGGCGACGGGCCGGTAGGGAAGTCGGGGCCCCCGGGCTGCGCGCGAGCCGGGGTGGAGCCAGCCGCCAGCCGCGGCGTCAGCGTTTAAGATGCAAATCGATTCCCCGCTCCACCACCCCCTCCCGCCCGGGGAGCGAGGCTCCGCCGCTCTGCAGCCGCCCCCGCCTCCTGCGCGCCGCGGCGCCCGGGCGGGCGGCTCTACTTAAGCGGCGCGCCGGCTTCCACCCGGCACTCCCCTGGAGCGCGCGGGCGCGGCGGGCGGAGCGCAGCGGGGCTCGCGGGGGCGCACAGCTGCGCGCTCGCTTCGTGCGCTCGGCTCCGCGCGGCTCTCGGCGGCGGCCGGGGCGCAGGGCTGAGTGAGCGTCCGAGGAAGGCGGCGGCGGCGGCCCCGGCCACCTCTTGGCCATGGCTCTGGCCGACAGCACTCGTGGATTACCCAACGGGGGTGGCGGCGGCGGCAGCGGCTCCTCGTCGTCCTCGGCGGAGCCGCCACTCTTCCCCGACATCGTGGAGCTGAATGTGGGGGGCCAGGTGTATGTGACCCGGCGCTGCACGGTGGTGTCGGTGCCCGACTCGCTGCTCTGGCGCATGTTCACGCAGCAGCAGCCGCAAGAGCTAGCCCGGGACAGCAAAGGCCGCTTCTTTCTGGACCGAGACGGCTTCCTCTTCCGCTACATCTTGGATTACCTGCGGGACTTGCAGCTCGTGCTGCCCGACTACTTCCCCGAGCGCAGCCGGCTGCAGCGCGAGGCCGAGTACTTCGAACTGCCCGAGCTCGTGCGCCGCCTCGGGGCGCCCCAGCAGCCCGGCCCCGGGCCGCCGCCGCCGCACTCCCGGCGCGGGGTGCAGAAGGAGGGCTCGCTGGGCGACGATCTGCTGCCGCTCGGCTCCGCAGAGCCGGAGCAGCAGGAGGGCGCCTCGGCTGGGGCGCCCTCGCCCACGCTGGAGCTTGCAAGCCGCAGCCCGTCCGGGGGCGCGGCGGGCCCGCTGCTTACGCCGTCGCAGTCGTTGGACGGCAGCCGGCGCTCGGGCTACATCACCATCGGCTACCGCGGCTCCTACACGATCGGGCGGGACGCGCAGGCAGACGCCAAGTTCCGGCGAGTGGCGCGCATCACCGTGTGTGGCAAGACGTCGCTGGCCAAGGAGGTGTTCGGGGACACCCTGAACGAGAGCCGGGACCCCGACCGGCCCCCGGAGCGCTACACCTCGCGCTATTACCTCAAATTCAACTTCCTGGAGCAGGCCTTCGACAAGCTGTCCGAGTCGGGCTTCCACATGGTGGCGTGCAGTTCCACGGGCACCTGCGCCTTCGCCGGTAGCACCGACCAGAGCGAGGACAAGATCTGGACTAGCTACACCGAGTACGTCTTCTGCAGGGAGTGAGCTCCCCGCTCCCCCTGGCGACTCCAGCGCGCCCTTCCCTCCTCTCCTTTTCGCCCTGGAGGGGACTCTAGATTTCCCCTCCGACCCACCGCGTCCTCGCGTTTCCGGTAGACCCACTGCCCCCTCACTTTGCAGGCTGCAGCCTCAGATCCTCTCGGCTTCTTCGTCTTCTCCGGACCCCACTGAAAGAGAGAGCCNTGCAATTTTCTGAAAGAGTTTCAGTAGGATAGGTGTTAGCTCTTCTCGGAACTTTTGGTAGAATTCAGCTGTGAAGCCATCTGGACCTGAGGAGAAGGGTAAGAGGGGTGGGAAAGGGGGGGAGCAGATACACTCATTTATTGTTGACAGTTGGAAGTTTGTACCATCCGTCTGAGTACGTGCGCGTTAACAAAACAGCAGGCAAGAAACAAGCAGAGCGTTTTGTAAAGATCACAGATCTCCTCTTACCTGGCAGTTGATTGAACTAACTGTTTTGAGTCCTAAACTTAGAAGTTGTTGATACTTATGTAACCTAACCAAAGAGTTACCCAGTAGGGTTTTAGTTTTTGAACTTTTATTTTCTTGTTGATTAAAATCTATTACCTTGAGCAAAATATGTTTTAGTTACTTAGGTTTAGTTTTCTTATTAAAAAATCCTTATTTTCTCCAAGCCCAGTCCATGTTGGGCAAACCTGAAATACCCTTTCAGGGCAAACCTGAAAATGCCCTTTTGAAGCAGGTGGTTTGAAGTGAAGGTGAGTCTTTCCAAATGACAGAGCTGCAGAGAAGCAGAAATGCTGAGGGCGGCCATCTGTAGATAACTGGAAAGTGGGGATATTTTTAAATGAAGGCAAATAAGTACTTCAAAGTGAGCTGAGCAATAAAATGGTGTCCCAGGTAAATGCAGCTGAAGCAGAAGGAGACCTGGTTGCCTTATACCTTTACTCTACCATGGAATAAATCCCCACTGTATATCCTATCTACACTGTAAGTTAAAGGGAAATGAATCCTTATCTTTCATGCTGTGAGGCTCCTTTGGATATTCTGTGATTAAGGAGAAGCCTTTCCTTTTTCATTTGTTTCGGCATCATTCTCTGAAGTATGTTTTTAAAAGATTTTGTAAGAGTCTTTTCAGTGTTGAGATTAGCACTATTTTTTTCTTCTTTTAAAAAATGAATCTTGTACTGTATCTTCCTATATGTCCATAACAGACGTTAAGAATTGAAATAGTTTTATTCTTAGCCTCATGTGATCCAATCTGTATATACCATATATAAACATTTTACATGAATCATTTAGTTTTTTAATTCATTTACTAAATGCTATAAACTTTCCTGTATTTACCCTAGTAACTTGCATCAGATGGTGTATATACTAAAGCAACATGCTTTGATGAGTTTCTTATATCCTTGTCTATGGGGAACTTGGGTTAGGAAAAAAATGCATAATTATGAAGCTGAATTTGCTCCATTGTTTTTGCTTGGCTATTAGTTGTGTTCTAATATGTTGATTAACTATCTTTGTAAACCAAGGTACCTGTATTTTTAACCCACTAATTCTTTTTTTTATTGAGGGAAAGAAGGACTTGAGGTCTTTCACTGGAGGTTCAGTTTTAGAAAACTAAAGTTAGCTTTATATACAAAGACTGTAATTTTAAACGAAGCAGAAACAAATTCAGGAAGTCATATTTGCTGGTGTTGAGCATGTTCTCAGACTAGGTAACGCATTAGAACATACCCCTGTTTGAAACCTGAAATGATTTAGGAATGTCACCCGCTGGCCAAAAGTGAGTATCACAGAGATTTCTGTATCCCATGTGGTCTTATGTATTGTGCAACACAAAGCAGATAATTGAGAACATCTTGGGGACAGATCAGAGCCACTGACATATGGCAAGACTCTGAGCTTCTGATTTTCCTTGTGAAATCTGCTCAACTCCAGGAGTCATGGGAAACTGCTCGAGTTTTGTATCTGCCACTCACGTCTAAAAAGTTTTATCTTGTAAAACTTTGAGTTGACTGCTCACTGCTTGGCAAAATTTTACTCCTTCCAGACATCCCTGGTGGCCTGTAGGTTTCCCCTCCTTCTTTCATTAGCTGAAAAACTGGGGATTGAACCGTTAGAGACAGTAAAACTGACCGCTTTTCGTATGATGACTGTCCTCTCTAAAGTTGGAAGTTGATACGTGAAAAATTCTATCTTCAACCCAAAGTAAAGGCTGGGTAGGAAACTCATGTTTCCCTTGGGTGGACCCTGTAACTGAGGTAAGATGACTTGGCCACTGCCCTCTTGGGTCCCTTATTCACCATGTGCTTTGAGCCGTGGAAGGAACCTTAGTGGCCTATATCACGGGCTGGAGTGTTGATTGTCATCTGTAGGTTGCATGAGATTCTGAGGGTACATGTGAGTAAGCCCTCCAAAGACATTCAGTAACTTGGAAGAGTGTCATGAATTTATTCAGAAATTATGACTGCATTCATCTGACTCAGTGCAGTATATATTTACATATGTAATGGCTCAACTACCATTTTGTCCATAAATAATACTGAGATTTTAATAACAAATTTAACTTTTTGAAAAAGAATAGTTGACAGTGGTGGTTAGAAAAACAGGTACAATGTCCAATGCTTTTGCACCAACAGTTTGACAAGTTGTCTGTTTTTTAATACATGTAAAACTATGATCCATGCTCATTTTAATGTTTCAGATTATGTGTTTTGGAAAATACTCCTTGAATGTGTGAAACTTAAATTTTTTTTACCTTTCAAGACGATTTTTATGCTTGTGTTTTGTTTGGTTTTGGTGTTGATAGCAAAGTAATTTGTATTAATACTAGCCCAAATTGTCTTCTCTTTCAAACCAGATCCATATAAATATATATATAGCCTGTTGCTTCTCTGGGGAAATGCATAATCTGAATTCTCAGTCAAAATGGGCAACTGGCAGTGTTCATGACACATTTCCATTTTTATTAGATTTTTCCTTGTAATGTTATTACATTAAAGCCATGTAAGTTGAAGCTTTGATAATTTTTTTACTTTTCAAATTATGGTAAATTCTAGTCTAATACTCAAAAAAAAAAAAACCCACAGTTTTGTACTCCACATGAAAAAAGCTAAATGATAGGGCAGGTATTTAGAAAAGTATTGACTGGGGTTGAATTCCCTAAGAATTTCTTTTATAGTCTAAATCATAAGTACTTTACTCAGTTAACTTAAATTTTTTATTTTAAACTGAATGTTTTAATTCTAAACCTACCAGAGTAAATTCTTTGGATTTTTTTTTTTTTCTGTTTTTCCTTATTATAACTCATTTAAAAACTGAATTAGTCTTCTTAGATGACCTAAATCTCTCTCTTGAGAAATAAAATATTCTTGTTTCCAGTGGCTATCGTACCTAGAATAAGCCTTCCTAAAGCCAGAAACATGCTATGTTGAAGTTAACTTTTCCTCGTCACAATTTCAGACAATAAACATCTAAAAGGGTTAATGTTTGAAGATTAATATTCTCTACTGGGACCCTTGAAACTTCGATGGAAGAAATTCAACCAAATATTTATATTACAGTATAATCTTGTGTGGTAGGAAGCTGAACTAGTTGATCAAGAATTCTTGTCACCTTAGACATTTTGTGATTTTTTTTTTCCCCCAAGTTTTTTAAAAAAAAACTTAAAAGTGTTTTGAGGTATGTGGACATAATTGTAATGTAAACTATTATACAACTGTCTTTGTGACTTCACAGGCAGGTGAATTTTGCTATTACTATTGAATACAAATGACAATTCATTTATGATCACTCAAAGAGCATTTGTGACATTTAATGACAAAGGTTAAAATATCCATTATGAATGTTAATTTTGAAGTTATAAATTATGTGTTATTTAAGTTTTTCTGGGCATCTGAAAAACTTATCTGGGAGATGATGTAAATTTCCCACAGTTACCTGGGATTATGGAATTGTTGAACATGTTATATGCTCAGTGATATGGATCACTGAGCCATTTCCTCAGTGATTGAAGGAGAAAGGGGGAAAAAATCATCATACAATTAACAGACTTTCTAACAAAACAAAAAGCCAAGGAAAAAACAATCCTTCTTTATTTTAAAAACTGACAAGTTCTTTTCAGACATGCCCAAACTTAAAGTGAGGATTTCTTCAACCATCTAAAGGCTCTGTTCTCTCTGTTCACAACCAGTTGTATAACAGAAATACTCGATACTGTTTTCCTCCCTGTGTGTGAAGTAATGAATCATTGATTATGTGACTTGTTATGTATTCTATTAAACACTAAAGAATAAAACATCCACTCCTTTAATTATTCCTCTTGGCTCCAAGGTATGGACTGGCTCAAGTACACTGGTCTAATTTCATTTAAGGGGCACTCTGAATACTGGAACGTGCATGCGTGCATGATCAGTCACTTCAATCATGTCTGACTCTTTGCAACCCTATGGACTGCAGCCTGCCAAGCTCCTCTGTCCATAGGATTCTTCAGGCAAGAATACTGGTTAGTTCCTGTTAGTGGTTCAGTCGTGGCCTACTCTTTGTGACCCCATGAACTGTAGCCAGGCTGTTGTGTCCATGAAATTCTCCAGGCAAGAATATTGGAGTGGGTTGCGATTTCCTTCTCCAGGGAATCTTCCCGACCCAGGGATCAAACCTCAGTCTCTCACACTGCAAGCAGATGCTTTGCCATCTGAGACACCAGGAAAGCCCCAGGAATACTGGAGTTGGTTGCTATTCCCTCCAGGGAATCTTTCCAACCCAGGGATCAAACCTGACTCCCTTGCATCTCCTATATTGCAAGAGGATTCTTTACCTCTGAGTCACCAGGGAAGCCTCTTAAATACTGGTAATGCTTCCTAAATTGTTGTGAGGTTAATACCATTAGAAGGGCTCCTTCTCGGAAATTAGCCAGCTGGGACAGGAGAGAATGGGCCTTTTCCCCAGAGATTTTTGTCAAGAACCACTGTTGTCAAGGTGGTTTGGTCCTCAGTGTGGAGGTAAAGCCCTTCACAAACATTTTTTTTGACCACAGTCTTGGCAACACATGTGAATTATTTTGAACAGAGGATGGGGTTGTAGATAGAGATGACCTCTTAAAGTTTATAGGGAAAAGAAATAGAAGCTGTGAGATAGGCCTTAATTAAAAGTATAATGCATAAAGATAAAAATCTAAAAAATGTGGGAAGAGGCTCTGCATTAAAAAAATTTTATTTGCTGTTCTTAGTTGATCTGTTGTGTCTGACTCTATATGACCCTGATGGACTGTAGCCTGCCAGACTCCCCTGTCCATGGGGATTCTCCAGGCAAGAACACTGGAGTGGGTTGCCATGCCCTCCCTCTAGGGGATAGGGATCAAACCCAGGTCTTCCTCATTGCAGGTGGATTCTTTACCATCTGAGTCACCCGTGGAAGCCCATTTATTTTATTATCTTAGTATAATTGCTTTACAATGTTGTATGAGTTTCTGTTATACAGCAAAGTGAATCATCTGTAGGTACAGATATATCTGCATTTTGGATATAGGGGCTCTTTCTTGAATCATCCCTGGTCATTGATGTCCCACTCTTCTTGATTGAAAACACAGTGCCTCCCGGGTTGAGAAACCACAGACGCTGAAGCTGGCCACACCAGCCCTGGGTTGCTGGGCTGTGACACAGGAAGCTGTGCGTTGGGCGGAGTAGCAAGGCCGGCTTTGGCCTTCCTCTTTGCTTTTTCCTGTACTTCCTGTAGATAGCTTTTGTTTTAGTTTCCGAAAAATGTAGGGTGAAAAATTTAAGCAGTATAAGAGTGTATATCATAAAAAGTAGATGTCCACCCTTCAGTAACCCCTAGTTTTTCCCAGGGGTGAAAGTGAAAGTGAAGTCGTTCAGTCGTGTCCGACTCTTTGTGACCCCATGGACTATAGCCTACCACGCTCCTCCATCCTAGGGATTTTCCAGACAAGAGTACTGGAATGGGTTGCCATTTCCTTCCCAGGTGTAATTGGTAAATCTTTATAGAAATATTCCATATATTGAATGAATGAATGAATATATAGGAATGAATGAATACATAAATAATTCCTCTCTCTTTTTTGTGTGTTCAGTAGGGTTTATATCCATTCTTTGCCTTGCTTTCTTCTTTTAACCACTGACCCTGGAGCTCTTGCAATGCATGCTTGTACATGTAGCAGTGATTTACCTCATCTTATTTGATGGCTTCATAATATTCTGAGTGATATGCCATTGGTGAGATGTGCTGTCATTTATTTTACCAGTCTTTTTTTGATGGGCATTTAAGTTTTTTTTTTTCCTGCTTCAAAAAGTGCTCTATTGAATATCTTTTTACATATATGCAAATATATCTGAGTCTTTTTTGTATGAAGTGATGCCAAGAGATAAAGCACCTGGAGATGCTTTTTTCTTCTTTAAGTGCTGTGGAAATAATAGGATTCATTGGAAACTCTAAAGGGAATGAGGATGGTGGTAGTGTGAAATAAGCTAGAGTCATTAGATAGATAACAGTGTGAAGTTTCATGTAGCTTTCACATTGAGGACAAGCCCCCCTTGCAAGGAAAAAAAAAAAAAAAAAGAAACCAAAAACCCAAACCCCTCCCCACACCTGTGTTTTTTTCAATTTATGAAAGTCCTCCTCCCTCAGTTTTTATTCTATTTTTTTTTCATTAATTATGGCTTATGCTTGGTTTTTAAAAATATAGTACATTAGAGGAACTATAATGTTTCCCATACTTCTTAATGAGGCACCTCTTGGGGGAGTTGGAAAAGGATGGGAAACTATAAAATAAATATGGGGCACCTTCCTGGAATGTTAGTTGGACTAATTGAGGTGTGGATATATGAATTAGGGAATTAAGTAATTTACCTGGTAACTGATTTACAAAGACTGTTTCCATTTTATGGAAAGAATGGTAAATTTATGTGAATTTAAAAGACAAATTCCTAAACTTTGAAGATACCCTGAAGTTGTAGAATTCCAGGGAGGAGTTCACCTTCTTTTGTCACTGAGAACTTGGTGATGGTGGTGGTGGTGATGGGGTTGAGAACTGTTGGTATCTGCTGGGCTAGTGTTTTGATGGCTAGGTTAGGGGAGATGTTAGTCTATCAAGCTCTTTGCTGTGCTCACAAAGTAAGTTTCAAGGCCAGTGCTGTTCTGAGGCCAAAAAGCACCTCCCCTCCCACTTACAGGTAGAGTGCTCTCTGCTGCTGCTGCTAAGTCGCTTCAGTCGTGTCCGACTCTGTGAGACCCCATAAACGGCAGCCCACCAGGCTCCTCCATCCCTGGGATTCTCCAGGCAAGAACACTGGAGCTGGTTGCCATTTCCTTCTCCACTGCATGGAAGTGGAAAGTGAAAGTGAAGTAGCTCTGTCTGGGGCTAAGTAAAAAAGAGGCAGAGAGGGTTACTTTTGATCATTAACTCTTAACTTGGCTTCTGCAAGATTTCTCTATGGGCTGTCGTTCAAAATCTCTTGAGTACCTACTGTATGCTGGGTTGTGCCTGTCTCAGAGACACACGAGTAAGTGCGTGCTGAGCATTAGTAAGGGAACTGTTGAATAATGACAACAGAACTTGGAAGTGCAGTGCTGGGATTGCCTGAGTAATGACAGGAGTGAGAAAGGGGAATATCTAACTCTGTAGGCTTGCTGGAGGAGGAGATGCCAGAACTGAGGTTTCAAGGTAAAGAAGAAATGGAGGTGCCTTCAGGCCAACTTAATGAGGAAAGACCCAGGGATATTAAGAACCATAAACTCATGGGAAAAAGCCAACCCCCTCCAATCGCACAACCCCAAACACCAAACCAAACCAAAACAAAAAAGTCAATCAGTCAACCAAACGAAAAAACAGCTGGAGAGGCTATGTTTGTGTTCTTGTTTAGTCACTAAGTCGTGTCCAACTCTTTTGTGACCCCATGGACTGTAGCTGGCCAGTCCATGGGATTTCCAGGCAAGAATACAGGAGTGGATTCCTTCCTTCTCCAGGGGGTCTTCCTGACCCAGGGATGGATCCCATGTCGCCTGCATTAGCAAGTAGATTCTTTACCACTGAACCACCTGGGAAGCCCATGAGAGCCTCATATATGATATTGAAAGATATGAACATTATACTTCTTAGGGATGAAAAATTTTAAGTAAAATATGAAATAATCAAAGGGTTGCATCAGAGAAGGGAAAGGCTACCTGCTCCAATATTCTGGCCTGGAGAATTCCAGGAGAGTCACAGGCAGAGCACATGAGTCTGCCTATGGGGTAAGGTTTTGTTCACCTTTCTTCTCCCTTCAAACATTTCAGGTCATGCAACTTAAAAAAAATTTTATTTTTAGTTGGAGGATAACTGCTTTACAGTATTGTGTTGGCTTCTGCCAGACAATGTGAATCAGCCATAAGTATACATACGTCCCTTCCCTCTTGTGGAGAAGGCAATGGCACCTCACTCCAGTACTCTTGCCTGGAAAATCCCATGGATGGCAGAGCCTGGTAGACTGCAGTCCATGGGGTCGCTAGGAGTCAGACATGACTGAGCAACTTCATTTTCACTTTTCACTTTCATGCATTGGAGAAGGAAATGGCAACCCACTCCAGTGTTCTTGCCTGGAGAATCCCAGGGATGGGGGGGCCTGGTGGGCTGCCGTCTATGGGGTCGCACAGAGTTGGACACGACTGAAGTGACTTAGCAGCAGCAGCAGCTTCCCTCTTGAACTTCCTCTCCACCCCCACCCCTTCCTACCCCTCTAGCTTGCCACAGAATGCCGTGTTGAGCTCTCATTATCTATTATTTTACACATGGTAATGTATATATTTCAGTGCTACTGCCTCAATTCCTGCCACAATCTCCTGCCCCCTGCTATGTCCATAAGTCTGTTCTCTAAGTCTCTGTTCCTGTCAGTACCATCTTTCTAGATTCCATCAGTTCAATTCAGTGCAGTCGCTCAGTCGTGTCCGACTCTTTGCAACTCCGTGGACGGCAGCACTCCAGGCCTCCCTGTCCGTCACCAACTCCCGGAGTTTACCCAAACTCATGTCCATTGAGTCGGTGATGCCATCCAGCCATCTAATCCTCTGTTATCCCCTTCTCCTCCCGCCTTTAATCTTTCCCAGCATCAGGGTCTTTTAAAATGTGTCAGCTCTTCTCATCAGGTGGCCAAAGTGTGTTACTATATGATACTTGTTTTTCTCTTTCTGACTTACTTCACTCTGTGTAACAGGCTCTACATCTACCTCAGTTCAACTGACTCAAATGCTTTCTTTTTATGGCTGAGTAATATTCCATTATATATACGTACCACAACTTCTTAATTTAGGTCATGCAATTTTACATGAGATTTGTTTGCAATAATATTGGGAACAGTGTGGTTTTTCTTTTGAATTTGTTTTTAATTGGAGGATAATTTCTTTATAATATTGTGCTTGTTTTTGGTCATGCAACAACACAAATCAGCCCTAAGTATACAAATGTCCCCTCCCTTTTGAAGCTTCTTCCCACCCTGCAACCCCATCCCGCCCCACTAGGTTGTCACAGGTTGAGCTCCCTGTGCCATGTAGCAACTTTCCATTAGCTAGCTATTTTACCTATGGTAATATATATATTTCAGTGTTACTCTCTGAATTTGTCTATCCTCTCCTTTCCCTGCTGTGGGAACACTGTGTTTGAATGAGGAACTCTTCTGTTAATCCCTAGATCTCATCCTCAAGAGCTGTATTAGAAAGTCTTGAGAGAAATCTAATGAATTATTTATTTAGTAGGTACTTTATCAAGTACTTACCTGCATTAATGCATCAAGAACCCTGAAATAACAGTTCATCCTTTCAGCTTTCAACAATCATTCATTGAGCCCCTCAAATATCTGAGAAACAGGCATGTCCTTTCAGATTTTCTTTCCTTATCTTCCACAACAGAGAGCAAAATGGTGAACTGGCCAGTTAAAGAAACTTTACCTCTGGAACAACCAAAAATCACAGAGATCTTAGCCATGTTGGGCATTATACACTTGGCATTTTTGAACTTTTATGAATAGTATCTCCCCTTGCAATTAAAAAAGTACACTGAATAGCTACTAAGAATGATACCCTGTCATATGCTGTCCTTCCCGAGTTTTTCAGAGTGGAAAAGATGAAGCCAGCAATGGAATTTTTTAAAATTTGGGGCTTCTCTTTTGTTATAGTAACTGGCAAAATTCCCAAGTTATTTCCCAAATTATTCCTCATTAATTCATTATCTTTCTCCATTACTTTCTGGGTGGGTGATAAAGAATCCAAGGTGAGATGAAGCCCTCATTTCTGTATGTTGATGGAAAGGGCAGTACAAATATCTTCTTTTTCAGCCTTTATCTTTCTTCTTTGGAAAACATTGAATGAAAGTCACAGGTTAGGGTGAGAGGAATGTGAAGGAAATGACACTAGGAGTTTAGATTTCCTGGAGACTTGGGTTGTTTGCTTTTCTTTATGATGTAGTCCTAATATTCACTCACCTTTGACATCTGTTTGCCCATTTGTAGGAGGGGAAAAAAGCATTTCTTTCTTTAGTTTTGTTTCAGGGCTCCATACTGCTTAGCACATAATAGATCATCAGTAGAAGTGTATTGAATAAATGAATGAGTGCTTATGTTAATTCATTCTTTTATGTATTAGGGAAAAAAACGAACTAACTTAAAATTGGCTTTTACCTTTTTGGTAGCACTACCAAGAATCACTTTTCCCTCTGCGTACCTATGTACATGTTTTTTGAGAAATTTGTAATTGTAGTTTTCACAAATAAATACATAAAAATGACTATCCTCTTTGACTTGAAAGTCGCAGGAATTATGATGAGACCTCAACTGATTTGGTTATTTTTTTTCTGAATAGTTGTTAGGTGGCAGCTGTTCCAGAGCCCCAAATACTTGACAATATTTCCATTTTATGATGGAAGTTAAGTTCACTGACAGCTATATTATAGGCTTTCCTCTGGGGCTGTTATTTGTTACAGAGTTTTGAAAATCTTAACTGGAAAGTTTCAAGAGGTGCCTCTTAAGAGTTGTAGGAAAGAAAGTTGACTTCTTTGACATGCTAGAGTGTACTGTTTCAAATATTCAGCTGGTGAGAGTTGTGAGTTTTTAAAATGACAGCTTTAAGGACTTTTAAAAAATGAATGACTTATACAATGATGTGCTGACCTCACAATAGTAGATATGTTTGTTTTTTTTTTCCCTTCAGCTCAGAACCACGTGTATTCAAATGTATAAATTCTCCCCCCCCAGCTTATGTTAGAAACACAGCTGTAAGGTCAATGTTTTATCCAGGGATCTGAGAGGCTTTCTTTTAAAATGTGAGTGAGAAATAGCGACAGTGCTATGAGCTGAATGTTTATGTCCTCCCAAAATTCAAATGCTGGAATCCTAATTCCCACTGTGATGAAGTTTGAGGGCGGGGACTTTGGGAGGTGATTAGGTCATGAGGGTGGAACCCCGATGCATAGAGTTAGCGCCCTTATAGAAGAGACCCCAGAGAGAGCCCTCATTTCTCCCACCATGTAAAGTCAACGAGAAGATGTGTGTCTATGAACCAGAAAGCAGTCCTTCATCAGACACCAAATCTGCCAGTTCCTCCATCTTGGACGTCCCAGCCTCCAAAACTGTGAGAAGGAAATGTTTGCTGCTTCAGCTAGGGGTCTATGGTATTTTTGTTATAGCAGGCCAAACCAAAATTTCATTATATTGTTGTTATATTTCTCCCCTATAATGCACAACCTTCTCCCAGAGTCTTAAGAGAATTCTCAAAAAAGCTTCATGCTATTATCATCATATAATTTAACTCTAGTGCAATTTGAGGATAAGTGAGGAAAATCACTGCTTTTACCTTAGTTTCTGGATCTAACAGGAAAAAAGAGCCTTTGGGGCTTGTGCATGTTAAGTTCCCCTAGGCTGTTGACAGGGAGATGGAAGAAGGTCAGGATGAGTCAGGCATTGAGTAGTGGGAATGTATGAAGCATGATTATGAAAAGAGAAGAATTCTCCTTTTGTGTAAGAAAGTTGAATTAATAAACCTACATAAATGCTGTCCTTGAAAACAATTATTTTGGTAGACTTTACATTAATTTCAGTAAGAACTGTAGGAAATTAATTTAAAATGACATTTAGCAGATTATTAGTAGGCAGAGGAGAGGCAGTATCTAGTAAAAACCTGTTGTCATCGGAGAAGACTGTAAGGTGAGTGTGGAGAAAAAGAAAGCCAGCCGGCAGTCAGGCAAAGAAAAGGAAATTTATTAGAGGGAAGTGAGAGGATGACTGGCCCTTAAGGAGAACCAGTGTCCTCCCTTTCCGATGGGGTCTCTCTTATACCCTCGCCAATGGAAAATTCTCTGAAGAGATGGTTAATTTTTAGCCTGTAGCTGAGTCCTGTGGTCACGTAGCCAAAAGCCTGAAATCAGGTGTTCTTGTATCCTTGAGAAGGCAGGTGCCAGTGGGAAAACAGAATGTTATTTGGCAATTTGGTCAGTCTCAAGGGTCACTGTGATTTTATTCTTTGTTTGCAAAGTCAACATAATGAGCCATTTTAACAATGAGCCCCCATGTAGCCCCTATGTAGATGAAATAGTTTTGGAACTGAATGGTGGTTATGGCTGCACAATAATGTGATTGCACGTAATGCCACAGAATTGTCCACTTAAAAATGGTTCAGTCTAGTCAGTTCAGTTCAGTCGCTCAGTCATGTCTGACTGTTTTCGACCCCATGAATTGCAGCATGCCAGGCCTCCCTGTTAAAATGGTAAATTTTACATTATGTATAGTTTACCATTAATATGAGCTTAATAAAGGTAACAAAATATAGACAATTATAAAGCACATAAAAGTTGTTCCTTAGCTCGACCAAAAACTTAACATTAAAATTATCTCCAATTATGATGAAGAACTATGGAAAGTCATTTCTTTGGCTGTGTTTTGCCAATAATGTTATTTTCAAACATATTAGCAGGTCTTCACTTGGATGAGTTATGAGTCACACAATAAAATCAGTCTAATAACTTTTAGTAACCTTTTAATTTCTGAAAATTTGAGAATATGTGTTTGTGTCAGTATGTGCTTAAATTTGTATTATGTGAATTTTTAATTTTTTGTGCTTTACCCCTTTGCATTAGCTCAGATAATTAAGAATTGTTACTCAAAATGAATTGAAATTCCACTCAATTTGAAATTTCAAAGGGATTTGCAAGAACATATGATTCCTATTTAAAGGGAGAAATGAATAATTGTTCAGGAAGGTACGTGAGTTTAGAGTCAGCTTAGCATCTGTAATTTTAAGAGAGGGTCTGATCTATGTTCTGTCTATTAATACTTCCACTGTTATATAAATTAATTTGGTGTTCACAGGGCTTATAGCATAAGGCCAGTCTTTGTGGAACAAAGGTATGTAATGGAGAAATTATTGTTGCTCCTCTGCGACGGGAGGGTTAAGGATAACTAACAGATGTGAGGATCTGTCTTAGCTCCTTTGGAGTTGGCATCATTTGTGAAGTTGAATCAAAGCTGAAGGCTGCCAACTCAGGAGGAAGTAGATGCTTCAGAGTAATGGATTGTAAACGTGGATGAAATTGAAACTGGGAAGGAAATATACACCAGATGGCAGACGAACGAACTGAATTAAAGTAGTTTTAGACACACAGAGCAGTGGTTTTCAATGGGGTGTCAGGATGGAGGGGGAGTTCTTCCCTCTCCCCAGGGATCATTTGGTAATGTCTGGAGACATTTTTGCTTTACAAGTTGGAGGAAGACTGTTCCTGACACCTACTGGGCAGGGACCAGAGATGCTGCTAAACATTCTATTAATATATAGGACAGCCTCCCACAACAAAGAATGATTTAACCTTACATGTGATAGTTTTGAAGTTGACAAGTCCTGTGATGGAAAAGAGAATGGATAGACGGACAAAGAAATGGCTAGGGTAAGCTGTTTGGTCCAAATGTAGAGCAAGAGCAAGGCATTGAATGTTGCTGAGTTCCAAGAGCAAAAGATTATGTGGATTGTCAGATTTGAGATGAGCTTAAATGAAGGAGGAAAATGATGTGTGGGTAGTTAGTCTCTTGCCAAGGTACTTCTGTAACCTTGGTGGATGTTCTATTGGGAATAGCCAGCAGAAGACAGGACATGAAAAAAATTGATCAGAAGGTCTTACCAGGTTTGTATCAAGTCTGGAGAAGAGCAACAGAGTACCATAGCAAGAGGCAGCAAAATGAAGGTCAAGAGGTCCTAGAATGATGAAAAGAAGTGGGTAAATATGGTGGTCTAGGTAGCTAAGTGTGGAAGAAAGTCTGGGAAAAAGTGAAAGATAAAAAGGAGCAGAAGCTAGCAAGGTAGAACAATGGTTCTCAAACCTGTGTACATTAGAATCACTTAGGGAATTAAGAAAAATACTCGTGCCTGGGCCCGACCTCAAACTGTTACTCCAAGTTCAGTCATGCCAATAAATCGGAGATGAAGTATTGAGGCAAGGAATATAATTTTATTCGGAAAGCCGGCAGACCAAGAAGATGGCAGATTAGTGTCTCAAAATAACCATCTTATGGGGTCTGGACGCCAGGTTCTTTTATAAAACAGAGAGGTGGTGAGGTGAGGAAGTAGAGTAAAAAGGCCATTTATCTTGCAAATATCTTCTGGAATGGCCAGCCTTGGGGATCAGTTTGGTTCAGTTGCTCAGTCGTGTCCAACTCTTTGTGACCCCATGGACGGCAGCATGCCAGGCCTCCCTGTCCATCACCAACTCCCGGAGCTTACTCAAACTCATGTTCATTGAGTCAGTGATGCCATCCAACCATCTCATCCTCTGTTGTCCCCTTCTCCTCCCACCCTCAATCTTTCCCAGCATCAGGGTCTTTTCAAATGAGTCTGTTCTTCATATCAGGTGGCCAAAGTATTGGAGTTTCAGCTTCAACATCAGTCCTTCTGATGAATACCCAGGACTGATCTCCTTTAGGATGGACTGGTTGGATATCCTTGCAGTCCAAGGGACTCTCAAGAGTCTTCTCCAACACCACAGTTCAAAGCATCTATTCTTCAGCACTCAGCTTTCTTTATAGTCCAGCTTTCACATCCATACATGACTACTGGAAAAACCATAGCTTTGGCTAGATGGACCTTTGTTGACAAAGTAATGTCTCTGCTTTTTAATATGCTGCCTAGGTTGGTCATAACTTTCCTTCCAAGGAGTAAGCGTCTTTTAATTTCATGGCTGCAGTCACCATCTGCAGTGATTTTGGAGCCCACCAAAATAAAGTCTCTCACTCGGGGATGGGATAAGTTAATTTCTTCTTTGTTGTAGCTATTCACAATTGGACAGGGTCAGGATGTCTTCCTGGATAAAGTCATTTTGGTTTAACATTCAGTCAGGGGGTAGTGTTCCCCGAGGAAGTCCATTATGAATGGGCAGTATTCTCTTAGTGAACAAAAACAATGGGAAACAAAGGTTAAAGTAACACAAACAGATTCCACATGGGGTCAGATTTTGTTTTTCCCTGTAACAAGACGAGAATGGGTTCTGGACTTCAGGTCTGGTTATCGACATCTCCTAGGTATTTCTAATGAGCAACTAATGCTGAGAACTGCTGTCCTAACAGGTCAGTAAAGTCAGGGATGAACAAATAGGGCAACTAGAACAATACTCTGAAATCAGCTGCCATCCACGATTAGAGGCTGCTTGCCCTGTGTTGCAGTGTTTTGC
Source organism: Neotragus pygmaeus (assembly GCA_006410875.1). Taxonomy (NCBI): domain Eukaryota; kingdom Metazoa; phylum Chordata; class Mammalia; order Artiodactyla; family Bovidae; genus Neotragus; species Neotragus pygmaeus. The sequence continues at coordinate 711,513 of SJYV01046975.1, forward strand.
TACTCGTCCTTTGCAGAGAGGTGTGTAGGCTGCGTCTGAGATGACAGGAGCTTCAGGCTGGGTTTTGCTTACAATTTGATGATAAGGAGTGAGCAGGCAGCAGGAGCTCACTTCATTCTGGTGACCAATGACACAGCTTTGGGTTTAAACTGGTAGAGAGTAGCCAAATTACCTTGTGATGAAGAAGTATCACTTAGAGTAAAAATAATAATGTAAGTTACATGGGCAATTAAAAATGACTTCATATTCTACATATAAGAATGGCATTACAAGAGACAAAATGAAAAGCCATCAAACTATGGCTATCTTGGCAAAAGTGCATCCTTTTCTCTACCAGTAGCTGGTAAAGGTGGCCTGTTTTCTTACCTTGTTGCCCAAGGAAGGCTAATGAACTGGTCAGAGGGTACCTCTAAGAGCCTCCTTTTCAGAAGGTCATCCTTTATCTGTCTTTTCCAGGTCAGAGAAAACGTTCCTTTCTAGTAGAGAGGGAATGTGAGTGAACGCGCTCTCAGTCTGCAGATTCCAGGGATGTTTTCAAAGGGATTGAATAAGTGACTGGTGGTAAGAAATCTGTTCCGTTTTGATTTGTCTCTAGCGGGGGCCTGGTGGCAATTTAATATTCTTTATTATTATTGTACATGTGACTTCCTTCCTAGCTTATGATTCCTGTCAGGACTGAGTGTTATTACCCAGTAGTCATTTTTCTTGGGTTGGCCTGTGATGCTGCAAAGGAGGGCTGGTGTATTTCAGTCATTTTGCTTACAATTTGATTTGTGTTCTCTAGAATCCCAATTTAGGTTCATCAGCACATTTCAACATACAACAGCTGGGTCCCTGGATGGAGTTATTTACATACATTAGCCGTTAAAAGCTAAGCACCATGACCCAGAAGCTGGCCTGATATTTCCCCAGAGCCTCACCTGACATTTTTAAAAGTAAACTCTGCCTTCTTATTTGTAACTGTTGGTGTCAGTGACCATATCCTGTGAACGGTAAAAAACAAAACAAAACAAAAAAACTGTTGACCTCTAGATGATTTTTAAACTAAAACACTTTGATCAAAACCTCAAATCCTTATTAGAGAACAAATTTGGTCCTAGTTTAGTTTCGGGTAAGAATATTGCCTGCCTCCATTACAATTATGTTTTGTTATTAGCCTAAAGGCAGAGAATCCACTGATCCACAAACATCATTATGACTAAGACCCTGAACATGACTCCAAACACCTGACATCATATAGTCATGACATGAGAAGGACATGGACGGTGTGAGGCTTATGGATAATGCAGGTTGCCCGCCCCCCACCATTTTCTTTATCTCCGTTCAAATTCTTGAACTATACTCCTGAGCAGTGTGATCAGAGTGATAGGCTGAAAATACCACCCCCATCCTCACTCCCCACCAAAAGATCTCCTTCCTAATTACTGCAACCTGTAATTGTGAAAACAGTGTCTTTACAGATGTTGATAGAGTTAAGGATTTGGGGATCAGGATATTTGATTGTATGTTGTGTGTGTGTTAAGTCGCTTCAGTAGTGTCTGACTCTTTTCAACTCCAAGCCCGCCAGGCTTCTCTGTCCATGGGATTCTCCAGGCACGAATCCTAGAGTGGGTTGCATACCCTCCTTCAAGGCATCTTCCTGATGCAGGGATCAAACCCATGTCTCTTACATCTCCTGCACTGGCAGATGGGTTCTTTACCACTAGCGATATGGCGGTTCTTAAATGCCAACACAAGTGTTCTTATTAGAGAGGCAGAGGGAGATTGGAACACAGAGAGAAGAGGATGAGCTCATGAGACCATGGAGGCAGAAGCTGGAGTCATGGGTCCAGAAACCAAGGAGAACACTGAGTCCCCTACATAGAAACACGTTCCAGACTGGGAATATAAGTCCAACAAAACTGGCCCAGGTACACAGCTAACACAATCAGCTATATAGTACTGTATTGTAGTAGGTTTATACTACTTTTCACACAAATAATACATAAAACACAAGCCCCCCAAATAGAGAAAACATGTTTAATCTTACTGTAAAGTACCTTGGAAAGTAGAGTAGTACAGGACAACAGCTGGCATACAGATGCTGGCATTGAGTGGACAGGCTAGAAGAGTTACTGTCTGGAGGAGGGAGAGGAGGTGGGGATCATCAGCAATAGGAGATGGAGGGCAAGCTGCAATTTCACTCACGCCTGATGCTGCTGGCGCAGGTTCTGGTTCCCTGCTGGATTCAGTTCTATCTACCCTCTTGAGAAAAATGATCCAATGATGTCTGGGTAGTAGCTCTTTTTTTCCTCATCATAGATGACACAGTAGCACTGGATTGCATTCTGAATGGCTGCTGCAACCTTTGTGTGCCATTCTATGTTTGGGTCCTGTGCCCAAAACCCAACAGTGCCTCCTCAAATAAAGAAAATCCCCTTGCCATTTCCTGAGTCATGAATCTCTTTGTTTCTTCAGTTATGTCTTCTTCCTTTTGTTTCTCTTGGAACTTTCTCTGGGCCTCCAATTCCATCTTTGCCTCACTCTTTCAATTATTTTCACGTTTCCATTGTTATCATTTGGCACTTCTTAGCATACCAGCAATGACACTGTTGCTTTTATGCTTGCTTCCAGACATCCTGGACTTGAAATAAAGATACTGCACTACTGTACTCTGTACCATTCTGCACAGTAAAAGCCAGCCACTGGTAGAGGATGCATACGTGTGACAAGGTACTCCAGACACTTGAACTTATGTGACTGAACATGTGAATGCACTAAGCATCTTTGAAAATTTTCAACTTGAAGGCTGCACTAGATTTTGGACACCTGGCCTCTGGACCATGAAGGAACAAATTTCTGTTGTTTTAAACGATCAAATTTGTGGTACTTTGTTGCACAGGAACTTAATACAGTCAATAGGAGTCTATCCCATGGTTCTTGAACAGGTAGTTTATTTGTTCTGATGTGTCAGTGTGTTTTCTGGAAATGTTGATTTTCTTGATATTTTTTCATTTGGTATCTTATTTAAGATCCTTCCATTCTATTGAGTCCTTTCTGTTTGGGCAAGTAGAGACCAGTATGGTAGATGACTAGCAGGATTGGTTGATCTGCTGAAGAAATCCCCAGACATGGGGCAAAACAGTTGTGAACAAGTAACCCAGAAGCTTCATTTTTTCAGGAAGGAGAGAGAATATCCTCTGCTATATACTGAATGCTCATCAGTTCAATTCAGTTCAGTTGATCAGTCATGTCTGACTCTTTGTGACCCCATGGACTGCAGCACGCCAGGCTTCCCTGTCCATCACCAACTCCTGGAGTTTACTCAAACTCATGTTCATTGAGCCAGTGATACCATCCAACCATCTTATCTCTGTCCTCCCCTTCTCCTTCCACCCTCAATCTTTTGCAGCAGGGTCTTTTCAAATGAGTCAGTTTTTCACATCAGGTGGCCAAAGTATTGGAGTTTCAGCTTCAGCATCAGTCCTTCCAATGAATATTCAGGACTGATTTCCTTTACGACTGGTTTGATCTCCTTGCAGTCCAAAGAACTCTTAAGAGTCTTCTCCAGCACCACAGTTCAAAAGCATCAATTCTTCAGTGCTCAGCTTTCTTTATAGTCCAATTCTCACATCCATACATGACTACTGGAAAAACCATAGCCTTGACTAGATGGACCTTTGTTGGCAAAGTAATGGCTCTGCTTTTCAATATGCTGTATCACTTCAGTGTTTTATTTTCCTTTCCACATGATAGACCCACTGTATTTTATCAGTATAAAAATAATATTCTATCTTAGAACTGGAATTATACTCTATGGAATGGATATTAGTATAAGATTGTTAAGATTATGGACTGAAATGGGGAGAATAGAACCAGGATATTCTTGTCCCGTTTAGTCAATAGCAGAATGCCATCAGACTTTGCTCCTCTGCTGTGATCTGACCATGATGCACTGGGCCTGCTCATGAATTATGGGAAACTATAATACAGGTGTCACTGAGGATAATGTGGGCCCTTAGAGGGGCTTATTTATACATAAGTTGTGATGCCCAGTGAAATGTTTCAGAAAAACTAATGGATTTTTGGTTTTAGCCAAAGGTCCTGAAAATATGGATGAAACAAACTGCTGGATATTTTAAAAATGTTCTTCATTAAAGCACTTCATGAATTCTTTTCTTAAAAAACCAGAGAAATATAATTCTTTTTATAATTATCTATCCCCTTGTGCAACAACTACTTAAAGAGAACAGTCAAATCTTTATAATCAGGTTGGAAAAACTGAAATGGTCTTCTTTTGCAAAGAATTCTATCATTCTATATGTGCCTATGTCTTTGCGAAAAGATATCAATAAGCAAGCATTTTTGGAAGACATAATTTTATGACAAAATTGTTAAGTAAATTTTCTGTTAAATGTAAATGATTTATTTTCCCAAATACCTTCCTCTTGGAAATGGGTGAACTCTTCAAAGATAGATTTGAGTTAATGGTAGGGGAAATCTATACTTAAAGATTAATTTTGTTTGCAGGCAAATACCTAAGAGGTTGCCATTTTCACATCCTCTCCTTTCCTTCCATAATTCCTTACAGGGCACCTCAGTAGAAACTGATTGAAGTAAATAAGACATTGTCTTTGCTATTAAATATTTCATCAAAGCCCTCATGAATTTTCAGATCCAGAGCAGCTGTGAGCAAGTTGGGCCTGAGATCAGATTGAGAGGGGAGAAGCTGTTCACTTCAGAATGAATCTCCAAAAGAACAAAAATAAGTTAAATTTCACTCAGTTGGGAGGTGGGTTATGCATGTGTAATTTTTATTTGCAAAATAAACCTTTGATAAGGAAAATGCTGAAGAATAATGACAGGCTTTGCTCTGAAGGGTCAATCTGAGAATTGACCAGAGAGACAACAGATGAATTATGAATTTTCTTTTCCAGTGAAATCTCTTTTATCACAATTCCCGAAGAAATTGTCATTGTGCATATTGAAGAGAATGAGAATTAATTATCTACTTTCTCTTGCTCATTATTTATTTTTTATCTGAAAGACAACACTGAGTTTTTTTTTTTTTTTTTGCACAGCTAACACTTTCGTTAAGTGAAACTGTGATGAAAGCAAATAGAATGTTTTTGTTGTTAAAAATGTTCTAATCTATAATAAGTGTGTTTTCTTTATCTGAGACAATACAAACTGACTTACCTATCTTAATATGCTAAAAATATAAGAAGGTGGATAGTGAAATAGTATCACATAAAGTTGAAATTTGCTAAGGGATTCGTTGATTGAGTTGTGTAAGAAGATAAAAACAAATAGAAAAGTTTTTTTTTTTTAATTTGAAGTAAAGTTTGTCTTTTATGTTTGTAGACATTTATGTGGAGGGAAGGGAAGAGGAATTCAGTTGTGGCAAAAGTGAGAAAGCAAAGGGTTTTAAAACTGAGGCCTAGCTGTTTTCTTGCAACCATCCAAGTGGTCCTGCTTTCACTACACGCTGAGTTCCTGCTGCTCCAGTCTGAGCAAGCTCTGGGAGCTGGTGATGAACAGGGAAGCCTGGCGTGCTGCCATCCATGGGGTTGCAAGGAGTCAGATATGACTGAGCGACAGAACTGAACTGAACTGAACTAACATTGTGTGTTAGTTGCTCAGTCGTGTCCGACTCTGTGACCCCATGTACTGTAGCTCTCCAGGCTCCTCTGTCCATGGAATTCTCCAGGCAAGAATCCTGGAGTGGGTTGCCCTTCCCTTTTCCAGGGTATCTTACCAACCCAGGGATCGAACCTGGGTCTTCAGCATGGCAGTCAGATTCTTTACTGTCTGAGCCACCAAGGAAGCCTGAAGTAACATTAAGACTTCCTAAATTATCTCCTTTGTGCTTCAGTTTTCTCAGTATAAAATGGAAGTACTGTGCAGTTTTGTTTCAAGTAATTCTTAAAATTATATATATATATATGCATCTAGAAGTGATTTGTAAGTAGTAGGGACTCAGTCTTTTTTCTTTCTTTTATTTTTATGATTATTATTTTTTGTAAAGAGCACCTTTTCCAGCCAGTCACTGAAGCACCTCCTTTAGGTGGTGGTGTAGATTCTAAAGCTTCCCTGCAGATATTTCACAAATATTTTATTATTTTGAAATAACAAATGAGCAGACAAATTAAGGACTTTGCATGTGCATATGCCTATATATACATATATATGTATGTTTGAAGGGACGTCTTACCTTTTCTTCCCTTCTTTTGTGTGTGTATATATATAACTAACTATATAACTATATATATATATATATATATATATATATATATATATATATATACATATATATATATATGTTTTTTATTTTTGAGGGGACAGCTTAGCTTTTCTTCACTTCTTTTTTCCACATCTTTTTCTCAGACTGGACATAGAGCTGCCATCAAGGGCCCTGGGCAAAATTTTGAATTTTGTTTTGGTAGCAACTTTTTGGAATCCCTTCATGTGCGAGCCTTACTTTGGCTTCCTACCATTTTCCAATTCTGTCTTTAGGGATGCCCAGCATATAATGCTGCTTATGGCAGTCAACCAGACCAAGGATCTTGAAAACTCATTTCTGAAGAGCTAGAACATGAATTAGGTTTGCATTTCCTAGGAAGGATTTCTCTGTGTAAAGAGGAGTGAGTTAGTCCACTTGAGAGGATGACCAGGGCTGGGAAAGGTCTTCTCCACTTGTTCCCTTCTTTCAGGTTTTACAAGGATTTGCAGATGTAGATAACAGACATGACTTATTTAACTTGCATAAATTAAAATAATGGATTAGCTGCAAATTTTCAAACTCAATAGATTTCGCACTCAAATTTAGATTCAGGTTTCCCCTAAAAAAAGCCTGGCACTATCCAAACTGGGTAAGGATTGATGGAGGGTAAATAGCTGCCTTAGGAAGGACGAGTGATCCCGAGTACAGATAGTTCTCTTCTGCCCTGTGCAATTAGCTAAAAGAGCTGTTTGGCCCTTGTTTGTGTTTGGATTTGTGACACCCACTCCACGCTTAGCACTGCTTACTCACCTCTACCTGTCTTGACCACATCTTCCCTCTCCCTGCCCCAGCATCCACCCACACATGTTATGTTTTTCCAACAGAGCCCCTGAGCTCAGCTAAAAACAAGAACTGGTTGTCAGAGAAAGAAACCAGAAAGAAACCATGGCAAACCAATGATACTCAAAGCCACAAACCATAATTCCAGAAATGCCAGTTCTGTTTCTTCTTTCTTTTGAGAAGTAAATAATCCATTTTGGAAGTTAAATTGTAACTGGAATGTTCCAGTGGTAGTAGTCTTATGGAATCATTTGAAAAACAGTGGAGATGATAAAGAAAGACTGGAGTTAAAAGGATGTAAAAGATAAATTGGATGAGTTCTCACCAAAGAACCAGCTATATTAATTTATTTTAAAAAATAGACTTTTAAGGCAAAAAGCGTTACTAGAGATAAAGATAACAGATTCAGTCTCTTTGAATGATGCAGCAATATTAACTTGGGTGCTCCATATAATATAGTTTCAAATGGATAAAGCAAAATCAATAGAACTGTGAATAAAAATAACTTTACAATCATAGTGGGAGATGTAACATCTCTCTCAATAAATAACAGAACTAGTTAACAACAAAATTAACAAGGAAGGAAAGAGAAAGTTTTGCATAACATGTTAATAAATTTGATCTAATGGTCACATACAGACATGAAAAAGTGAAGAATACATTTCTTTTTAGTAACAGATGGGTTATTTATAAAAATTGGTATATCCTGTGCCTTGAGGGAAGTTTAAACAATTTAAAAACAATAAAATCATACACAATATATTTTCTGACCATGAATGCGATTATGTTAAAAGTCACTAAAAATAGATAAATTAAAAAAAATCAGTATATGTTAAAATTAAGAAAGAACTTTCTAAATAACCCATGGGTCAAAGAAGAGATCATAATAGAAATTAGAAAATATTTAGAATCACACTTAAATATACTCTGTATAAAAACTGATGGGGTGCAACCAAAGATGTACACAGAGAAGTTTTAGCCATAAATTTGTACTTCAGAAAGCTTATGCTTTCACTCATGCATTAAGCTTATGCATTTGCAAATATAGATGAATTTCTAGAAAAACATAATCTCCAAATGCTGACTCAAGAAGAAATAAAAGGCCATTCTACAAAGAACATTTTAGGATCAGGTAACTTTATCAAAAGTTTTATAAAATCTCTGAGAAACAGGCTATACAATACATACAAACTTAGAGAATAGAAAATGAGGAGTAATGTTTAGAATAAAGAACTCCTGTGAATGAGAAGTCACTCCTGTAAGGACAGATTGAATGTGACTATTGAATTTGACAACAAAGAATGTTGATGGTGATGGTGAGAGCAATCGCTGTGGAGTTGTAGGGGGATTAGGGCAAGAAACCTGGTTATGGTGAGTTGAGTAAATGGGGGATGAGAGAGTGGAGGTAGGGAGAGACGGTCCAAGGGTCTTGGTTATGCAGGATATGAGAGACACCGGAGCTGGCCTGGGTCCTGTCCTATTTCTGGCTGGGAATCCTATTCATTACGTTCCCCAGCCAGGACTGTGTTTGCTGTGCATTCCCTGCCTGTATATTTCAGAAATTGTTCAGTAATTCCCAGGCCTGATAATGTTAACTTGTCATCCATTCCTCTGACCATTCTAGTTACTTTTCTTCAACCTTTCTTAGTGCCAACACTTCCTTCGTCAGATGTGGCAAGAACTACATGTATGCTCTTGTTGAATTTAAACATGACTTTTTTCTCATTGTAAAAATGATATGTATTTCATCATAAAAATGAAAAATAAGAAGATACAGAAGGAAATGTAAGAAATATGTAGAACCCTAAACCACAGAGATCATCAAAGATAAAATATTGCTGTGTTTTTCTTTTAGCTCTCCCCATCTACATTTGTATTTACTTTGTATAGTGGAATTTTTGCTGGTGTTTAGTCCATAAGTCCTGTCTGATTCTTTGTGACCCCACGGACTGTAGTCTGCCAGGCTTCTCGGTACATGAGATTTCCCAAGCAAGAATACTGGGGTGGGTTGCCATTTCCTTCTCCAGGGGATCTTTTTGACCCAGGGATCAAACCTGTGCCTCCTGCAGACAGAGTCTTTACCACTGAGCCACCTGGGAAGTCATATAGTGGAATACTCTTTTGCTTTATAACCTGGGTATTTTCTTCATGTTACATGATGAGTTTCTCATCTTATGAAGTGTCCCTGATGAATACAATTGTCTGACTGAAAAATATTCTGTTATATGGATAGGTTATTTAACATTCTTCAGTTAATGAACATTTGTATTGTTTCCAATTTTCCTTTGCTACATTGTGCCTGCCTATGATATATTATCCTGGGATAGGTTTGTAGCAGTGGGGTTATTGGTTCAAAAAGTATCAGTTCAGTTCAGTCGCTCAGTCGTGTCCGACTCTTTGTGACCCCATGGACGGCAGCACGCCAGGCCTCCCTGTCCATCACCGACTCCTGGAGCTTACTCAAACTCATGTCCATCGAACTGGTGATGCCATCCAACCACCTCATCCTCTGTCCTCCCCTTCTCCTCCCACCCTCAATCTTTCCCAGCATCAGAGTCTTTTCAAATGAGTCGGTTCTTCGAATCAGGTGGCCAAAGTATTGGATTTTCAGCTTCAGCATCAGTCCTTCCAATGAATATCCAGGACTGATTTCCTTTATGATTGACTGGTTGANAGCTTGTTCAAGCTCATGTCCATTGAGTTGGTGATGCCATCCAACCATCTCATCCTCTGTCATCCCCTTTTACTCCTGCCTTCAACCTTTCCCAGCATCAAGGTCTTTTCCAATGAGTTAGTTCTTCGTATCAGGTGGCCAAAGTATTGGAGTTTCAGTTTCAGCATCAGTCCTTCCAATGACTGTTCAGGACTGATTTCCTTTAGGACTGGTTAGCTCTCCTTGAAGTCCAAGGGACTCTCTAGAGTTCTCCAACACCACAGTTCAAAAGCATCAATTCTTCAGCACTCAGCTTTCTTTATAGTTCAACTCTCATATCCATACATGACTACTGGAAAAACCATCACTTCAATTAGATGGACCTTTGTTGGTAAAGTAATGTCTCTGCTTTTTTGTCTAGGTTGGTCATAGCTTTTCTTCCAAAGAGCAAGCATCTTTTAATTTCATGGCTGCAGTCACTAACTGCACTGATTTTGGAGCCAAGAAAATAAAGCCTGTCACTGTTTCCATTGTTTCCCCAATCTATTTGATATGTCAGTAATTTGTAATTACTTTATCTAAAAAGTAACATTTGAATGATGAGAAATATGCTTATTAATACCTATTTTTGTTGGTACCACAAACTAACATTCCAAACCTTTTTCTTTTCAATGACTTTCTTATTAAATCTATTCAGTTCTTTTCTCTTATACCATATTATGTCATGTTAGTATTTCAGCAGTGTCATAAGGAAATTTATGTCAGAGGAAAGAGAAGACTACAGTTCTTTTAAAATAAATACGCTAAATATATACAATGTGATAATGTGTCCATTAGAAACTCCTATTGTGTGGCAAACAGATGGGGAAACAGTGGAAACCGTGGCTGACTTTATTTTGGGGGGGCTCCAAAATCACTGCAGTTGGTGACTGCAGCCATGAAATTAAAAGACGCTTACTCCTTGGAAGGAAAGTTATGACCAACTGAGATACCATATTAAAAAGCAGAGACATTACTTTGCCNCATTGATCACTGAGGAAGGCTTTCTTATCTCTCCTTGCTATTCTTTGGAACTCTGCATTCAGTTGCTTAGTTTCTTAATTAATCAACAAATCAAACATTTGTAACAACATGATATACCTGTATGGCACTTCATAGTGCCAAAGTCATATATGTTTTCTTATTTAATTCATGCAACTACCTAAACAGGGAAATTTTTAACATGGTTATAGATAAGAAAATTGAGGCTCAGAGACTCCATTAGACTTGCCTAATTCTTTGTCGGTTGGAAGTGGTGAAAGTGAAAGTGTTAGTCATTCAGTCGTGTCTGACTCGTGACCCTATGGACAATAGCCCACCAGGCTCCTCTGTCCATGGAATTCTCCAGGCAAGAATACTGCAATGGGTTGCCATTTCCTTCTCCAGGGGATCTCTCTGAACCAGGGACTGAACCCAGGTCTCCTGAATTGCAGGCAGATTCTTTGCCAACTGAGCCACCAGGGAAGTGGTGAACTCAGGATTCAAATCCCAGGCATTTGGAGTTCCCACAGTCTCCATGTGTCACAATTTCCCAAGGCCATAGGCTAAACTGAAGAAGGTAAGATTTGCCTTTGGGCATTTTCAGCTTTCCTCTATCAGTGCTTTCTCACCATTCCTGTGTTGGCAACCATGATGTGTCACCCAGATCCCCCTTCAAGGACAAAGGACTTACTTCCCTCACTGCTAGCAGTGCTGCTGTCTGCAGTGCCTCAGCAGGAAGGGAATAATTGCCTCTGCTGAAGAGGCCTGCCTTACTCAAGGCAACTCCTCTTGCCAGGGCTGCCCACATCTAATGACTGATCAGTGTGAAGATATAAAGGCCTACTCACCCTGGTCCTGACTCTGAAGAATGAGTTCAGCTTCAGAAATCACCAGAGAGTTAGCTGAGGCCTGCATTCAGATTGCATTGCAGGTCAGCTTCTCCCTCAGGCTAATCATGTTTCTTTCCCATTCTTTCTCCTTCCTACAGGTGTTGATCTCCATAATAAACCTGTATACTAATCTCTGCTTCACAGTCAGTGTCTTTTGAAACCCAACCTCTAATACCATGTACAATTCTTAGAAACTGAATTTCAGGCATCTGTTAAATTGAGCCCTACCAAAAGGTAAACTGATAGGAAGTCATCCTTCTCAAAGATAACTTCATTTTAAGAAGGTCTCAGGCTGAAAACTCTAAGATTCCTAGAAAGAAGCCTTTAATGATGAAATAAATATAAGTGCTAGTTTCTAAGCTGGATTTGGAAATTATTGTGGACCACTGCATGTTTTATGAGTTGATTTTTTTTAATTGAAGGATAATTGCTTTATAGAATTTTGTTTTTTTTCTCTCAAACCTCCACATGAATCAGCCATAGGTATACATATATCCCCTCCCTTTTGAACCTCCCTCCCACCCCTCTAGGTTGATACAGAGCCCCTGTTTGAGTTTCCTGAGACATACAGCAAATTCCCATTGGCTATCTATTTTACATATGGTAATATAAGTTTCCATGTTACCCTCTCCATACATCTCACCCTCTCCCCATGTCTGAAAGTCCATTCTCTATGTCTGTTTCTCCACTGCTGCCCTGCAAATAAATTCTTCAGTACCATTTTTCTAGACTCCATATATATGCATTACTAAATGATATTNATAAGTTTCCATGTTACCCTCTCCATACATCTCACCCTCTCCCCATGTCTGAAAGTCCATTCTCTATGTCTGTTTCTCCACTGCTGCCCTGCAAATAAATTCTTCAGTACCATTTTTCTAGACTCCATATATATGCATTACTAAATGATATTTATCTTTCTCTTTCTAACTTACTTCATTCTGTATAATAGGCTTTAGGTTCATCAACCTCATCAGAACTGACTCAAATGCATTCCTTTTCATGGCTGAGTAATATCCCATTGTGTATATGTACCACAACTTCTTTATCCATTCATCTGTCAATGGATATGAGTTGATTTTTAAGACTGTATTTTAATAACCATTTATAAATCATACTAATTTGCATCATGTAGTATTTTCATCTTTTCTGAGATTTTTCCATAAGTTTTGACCATCCACGATATGGCAGGCAGCCACTGTGTGCTAATGAATACAAAGTTGAGACAGAATTCCTGTTCTCAAGAATCTCACAGTCTAGGAGGGTCAACAGGCATCTAAATAACTGTCCCATGGTAAGTGCTGCCGCAGAGCCATTTAAAGTGTGATGAAAACACAGAGGGAGAATTATGCCTGCTGGAGAATGACTGAATCAGAAAATCTCTCAGACGGAGTCTTATATAAGCTGATCCCTAAAGAATTAACAAAAATCTCTTTATAGCAAGAGTTGTGGTGAAGGAGGTGGGCACTCTAGGCCAAGGAACTAACCTCTGCAAAACCACAGAAAGCATGAGACTGGATAGTGTGTGGGAAACACAGGGCAGATAGTTTAAGATGAGTGGTGCCAGGGAAGCAAGACTAGCAAAAAGCATTTCAAGCCAGTTTGAGAAGGGCTTTGAATGTCATGCTTATAAGACTTTAGCCTACAGAGCAGTTGCCTAATACACTGAGGTTAAGTCACATGATCAGATTTATATTTAAGAATATAAATTTGAGCAAAGAGGAAGTAAGGTGACCAACTAGGAAGGCTGCTTTCCCCTAATCTCACTGAGGAATAGCAAGGGTTTGTACCGGCAGGAGGAATTATGCAGGTGCTACTATAATTCTGTATAAGAAAATGTCCCAGAGAATGAGGTCATTAAAACAGAATCACCCTGCATTGCTGGAGGATTCTTTACCTCTGAGCTAGCAGGGAACAGAAGAATGGGTAAAGATGTGGTACATATATACAATGAAATATTACTCAGCCATTAAAAATAATGAAATAATGCCATTTGCAGCAACATGGATGGACCTACTGCTGCCGCTGCTAAGTCACTTAGGTTGTGTCTGACTCTGTGCAACCCCATAGACGGCAGCCCACCAAGCTCCCCTGTCCCTGGGATTCTCCAGGCAAGAATACTGAAGTGGGTTGCCATTTCATTCTCCAACACAGGAAAGTGAAATGTGAAAGTGAAGTCGCTCAGTCATGTCTGACTCTTTGCGACCCCATGGACTGAAGCCCACCAGGCTCCTCCATCCATTGGGTTTTCCAGGCAAGAGTACTGGAGTGGGATGCCATCACCTTCTCCAATGGATAGACCTAGAGAGTGTCATACTGAATGAAGTAAGTCATACAGAGAAGGAGAAATATCTTATGACATCTCTTGTAACTGGAATCTAAAAAAAAAAAAAATGATACAAATGAACTTACAAAACAGACTCACAGACTCATAAAATGAACTTATGGGGAAAGGGATAGTTAGGGACTTTGGGAAGGTCACATACACACTGCTATGTTTAAAATGGATAACCAACAAAGACTTATTGTATAGCACATGGAACTCTGCTCAATGTTGTGCCAGCCTGAATGGGAAGGGGGGTTTGGGAGAGAAGGGATATGTGTGTATACATGGCTGAGTCCCTTTGCTCTTCACCTGAAACAACAGCATTGTTAATCGACTATACCCCAATACAAAATGTTTAAAGTTTAAAAAATGCATACATATATAATGGAATCACCTAAGGGTTCCTGATTGCTCATTAAGATCACTTGGGAGAGGTTTAAAAAAATGAACACTCCAGTCTCACCCCTAATTAAATCAAAATCACTAGAATGAAGCCTGGCATTAGGAAGATCCTAATGTGTAACCAATCCTGACTCACTGGAAAAGACCCTGATGCTGGGCAAGATTGAAGGCAGGAGGACAAGGGGACAACAGAGGATGAGATGGTTGGATGGCATCACTGACTCAATGGACATGAGTTTGAGTATGCTCCAGGAGTCCATGGANTAATGTGTAACCAATCCTGACTCACTGGAAAAGACCCTGATGCTGGGCAAGATTGAAGGCAGGAGGACAAGGGGACAACAGAGGATGAGATGGTTGGATGGCATCACTGACTCAATGGACATGAGTTTGAGTATGCTCCAGGAGTCCATGGAGTTGCAAAGAGTAGGACAAGACTGAGTGACTGAACTGAACTGAATGTGTAACCAGGGTTGAAAACCTCTAGTACAACCAATAAACGAGAAGTCTAAGGAAAACCATTCTGAGCATGGCTGTCCCAACTATGTCATCCTGGAGAATTCATAAAGTATCAGTTGTTGATAACACTTCAAACAGTAAAATGGGACCTGAAAAATGATTGTGCAACTTATTTACTCACAAAAGTTACTATGAACTGGCATTAATTTTAAAAAGAAGTATGTCTCTGTATAAGAATCAAAGAAACTCATAATCCTCTTCAGAACTAGGCCAAACCACACCTTTGTCTAGATCAGAAAAAGCAATGATAAATCTAAGTTTACATAAATTGTGATTTATTATGCCCTGTAAAATGTCTAATATAAATGCACTAGGATGTTAAATGTGTGCCAGATTCCTAATGAAGACATTTCTAACATAGAAAGTGGTAAAAGAGACTTAAATTTCTTTCTTTTGCCCTCTTTCTTTCCTTCTTCTTGTCCCTTTCCTAAATAGGAGGTAGGAGACTGAAGTGCTCAAAGGCACAATTTTTGAAGCCAGTCAGATCTAGGATTTTGGCTCTTTGCTTTCTCTTTTGGCTGTGCTGGATCTTCATCGCTTTGCGAGGGCTTTCTCTAGTTGTGGAGAGCAGGGCTACTCTTCATTGCAGTACGCGGGCTTTTCTTTGCAGTGGCTTCTCGTTATGGAGCACAGGTTCTAGGTGTACAGGCTTCAGTTGTGGCTCATGAGCTTAGTTGCTTCTCAGTATGTGAAATCTTCCTGGACCAAGGATTGAACCTGTGTCCCCTGCATTGGCAGGCAGAGTCTTACCCACTGCACCACCAGGGAAGCCCCCAGACCTAGGTTTTGAATCGACATTTTGTTACTTACTAATTTCAGGTTTGAACAAGTAACCTCCCTTGTTCAAGCTGTAATTTCTTTGACTGTACAATGGTGATAACAGGAACAGCATCATAGGATTCTTTTGAGAGTTTGTATATAATTTTCAAATATTTATTTATGTATTTATTTGGCTGCATTGCGTCTTAGTTGTGGCATATAGGATCTTTAGTTGTGGTATGCAAACTCTTATTTGTGGCATGTGGAATCTAGTTCCCTGACCAGGGACCGAACCCTGGCCCTTGGCATTGGGAGCACAGAGTCTTAGTCACTGGACCACCAAGGACGTCCTGAGAGTTAAACTTTAACATGCATCAAAATCTTTAACATAGTAGTTGACATTTCTATGTACATGGCTTGGTTCCTGCACTTAAGGAACTAACAAATTAGAGCTGTAGAGCTACTAGTTCCTCTAAGAGAAGGCAAAGACCCCAACACAATGGGCTAGATCAGGAAAGACATTAGCAAGGGAGATTTGTGATCTGGATAGACTGGGTGTCTATATCTACTATCTAGTTAGCTAGCTGGGTATTCAGTAATTTTTCTAACTTAAAAAAAAAGGTATATTTAAATTTTCAACAAATAATAAACATTTATTGTAATAAAAATTTAAAAAATACACAAAGTAGAAAAATAAAATTTCTACAATTTTACAACTCATGGTAACTGAGATTAATACTTTGGTGATTAGTATTCATTAAATATCTAGGTGCATTTGTCTTACCAAGATAGAATCATACTGTTTTAGCAACTTGGTTTTTCCACACAACATGTTGGGCCGATATCATCCCAAGTCAATAAGAATGCCTCTATGACAGTGGCTCTCAAATTGTGGACTCAAGATCTTTTTATACTCTTAAAATTTAGGTAACTCAATTTTTTCTATTTATGTTGATCTGTTGATATTTACTGTATTAGAAACTAAAACTGAGTAAAATTTACAAATAACAATTTGTTTAAAATAAACTGCCAATCTATGTTAAAATAAATAACATTTGTAAATGAAAAACACGTTTTCCAAAACAAACAAAACGTGTGGCCGTGTTTTACATTTTTTGCCTATCTTTTTAATAGAAGACAACTGGGTTCTGATAACTGTTTCTTTAATCTACTGTAATATGTTGTTTTAGTTCAAAGATATGAAGACACTCTGGCCTCAAACAGATACATAATTGGAAAAAGGAGGGGTGTGTTTTCAAATAACTGTGGATATTACTCTTTGAAGCTACACCAGAACTGGTCCAACAGCAAAATCTTAAAGATTAATTCAATGTGAAATCTGAAATTTTTGTTCTCCATAACATTGAATTCTACTAGTCTCTTTAGCAATTTGAACAGATCTTTACCCATGCTGGGTTTCATAGCATCCTGTATTTGTCATTTAGAAAATATTGGTTCATTGACTTATATGGATCTTCCAAATGTCAATACTTTTCATTATACAGTACTACACAATATTGTTTTAATATCCCACCAAATTCACTAAGACTTTGTCAAATTCACAGCAGCAGACACAAGTTCTCCACAAAACATTCACTTGAAAGCTAGAATTTTATTGCAGACAAAAAATATCTTCCTTGAAGAGAAAGGCTTATTTTTCCTATCTGAGAAAATGCCTGCCAAATACCTAAGTCTGAATAACTGTAGATTATCTGTCAGCTGTTTTAAATAAATATAGGGTTCCATGATAAAGGTGGCTGGTTCAGCTAGCAACTCTATCATGGAAGTGCTTCTCTTCAAGTCAACCATAACACTTTGGATATAGCAGAAAAGCTTTATGTATACTTCCCTGTTCATTATACAGAATATTTGAAGACCATCATATTGAGATTTAATAAAATTAGTTTTTACTGTTGCATCAAGAACATTGTTAAGGGAAGCAGGCTCCTCACCCTCCCCACCCCCATCCTTTTTAAGCAAGAGAAAGAAAGGTGGTGAGGAAATAACTAGTGATTTCGGTGACTAGTTGCTGTTGGTGTCACTGCCTTTATTTTGTGCTGTGGCCAACGGTTTCACCCACCATTGCTTCTGCAACAGTAATTACAAATACCAACATGTTTTTCTAAAAAAAGCACATAACTTCTTCACCATTACCACAAAAAGTATTTACCTCACAAACCTTCCCAATCTTATGAACCCTCATGGGGTCTGTGGACCACACTTTAAGAACCAACATTCTACAGTACTTTGAAAGGCTGCAGTGTATTACATTGTATGTGTGACCATAGTTTAGCCCAGTGTCCTTTATTGAGGGCATCTAAGTTATTTGTAATTTTTCTCCATTGCCAGTAATGACCGGAGAAGGCACTGGCATCCCACTCTAGTACTCTTGCCTGGAAAATCTCATGGATGGAGGAGCCTGGTAGGCTGCAGTCCATGGGGTCTCGAAGAGTCAGACACAACTGAGTGACTGCACTTTCACTTTTCACTTTCATGCATTGGAGAAGGAAATGGCAACCCACTCCAGTGTTCTTGCCTGGAGAATCCCAGAGACGGGGGAGCCTGATGGGCTGCCGTCTATGGGGTCGCAGAGAGTCGGACACGACTGAAGCGACTTAGCAGCAGCAGCAACTTACTAGTTAGGTTTTTTCATATATTTATAAAAATTGATGAGTATTTATGTATGTTGTCCATTTTCAAAATCGGAAGCCTTCCTGGGATTGTATCCTTTGGTCTGAGTGTGTAGGAATTTCTAAGCAGGTTTTTTTTTTTTTTCACTTTTAAAATTTAATTTATTTTTATGTGTAAATTTTTAATTTTGATGAAATTGCCTATCTTTTTTTGAAATTACCCACCCAGTCTTTTTGGAGAAGGAAATGGCATTCTTACCTGGGAAATCCCATGGACACAGGGCCCTAGTGGGCTATGGTCCATGGGGTTCCAAAGAGTTAGACATGACAGCGATTAAATCCGAGAGGGAAATGGCAACCCACTCCAGTATTCTTGCCTAGAGAATCCTGTGGACAGAGGAGCCTGGTGGGCTGCTGTTCATGGGGTCCCACAGAGTAGGACATGACTGAAGCCACTTAGCATGCATGCATGCACCCAGTCTTTTTATATTATGTGTCTCTATTTTNGTCCAGACCATTTCTGTCCTTTATCGAGCCCATCTTTGCATGAAATATTCCCTTGGTATCTCTAATTTTTATTACTAGATAATATTCCATTGTGCCAATATGTCACATTTTAGTTTTTCATTTATCAATCGATGGACATTTGGATTCTTTCAACTCTTTGGCTATTATGAATGCTGTTTTGAACATTCATGTCCAAGTTTTGATATGAACAGCTGTTTTAATTTCCCTTGGGTGTCTATCTAGGAGTGGATGATGTGCTCATATGGTGACACTGTGTTTAGCATTTTAAGGAATGGGCCCAGTGTAGAGTCCTAAGGAGGATGTCGAATTCTAACCACTAGACCGACAGAGAGCATGGAGTCCTAATGATTTAAAAGCCACATTGTCTGCAGGAGAGAAGCCTATGTGACTTATCTCTTTGGACAGCCATCCTACACCTATTGCAGCCCATCTGAAGCATCTGAATGCAAAGCGTGTTACATCTTTGCCTTCCCTGAAATGCATTCTCCCCGACTCTTACTGTTACTGAGAACTCATTAACATACATCGCTGTTAAGTTTAAGGCACACAAGCATCATGGTTTGGTTTACATATATTGTAAAATGATTATCACAACACTTTGGCCACCTAAGGTGAAGAGCCGACTCGTTAAAAAAGACTCTGATCCTGGTAAGATTGAAAGCAGAAAGAGAAGGGAATGACAGAGGATAAGATGGTTGGATGGCATCACTGACTCAGTGGACATGAGTCTGAGCAAATTCCAGGAGATGGTGACGTACAGGGAAGCCTGATATTCTGCAGTCCATGGGGTCAAAAAGAGTCAGAAACGCCTGAGCAACGACAACAAATATCCATCTTCTTATATAGATAGGCACAGTAAAAAGGAAAGAAAGGGAAAAAACATTTTCCTGGCAGTGAGAAGCCTCAGGATTTACTCTTTCATCAGTTTTCTTATATATCATGTAGCAGCGTGAACTGCAGTCATCACATTGTAAATTACATCTCTGTGTCATCTCAGTTTCGTCAGACATGTCCCACTCTTTGTGACTCTGGACTGTAGCCCACCAGGCTCTCTCCATGTGATTGCTCAGGCAAGAATATTGGAGTGGGTTGCCATTTCCTTCTCTAGAGAATATTCCCCACCCAGGGATCAAACCTGGGTTTGCTGCATCGCAGGCAGATTCTTTACCACTGAGCCACCAGGGAAGCCCACAGTACTTCTCTGGTACTTATTAATCTTACAATGGAAGTTTGTATGTTTTAACCACCATCTTCCAATTTCCCCTCCTCCACCCTCTGCTTCTAGTAAACACAAGTGTCTGATCTCTTTTTCCATGTGTTTCACCCTTTTTCTTTTAGATTCCACACAAGTGAGATCAAATAGTATTTATTTTTCTGTCTTATTTCACTTAGTGTAATACCATCAAGATCCATTCATATTGTGGCAAATGGTAGGATATCCTCAGTTTTATAGCTGAATAATATTCCATTTATTACCTCCTTGTGCATTCATCCACGGATGGACACTTAGTTTGCCTCCATACCTTGGCTATTGTAAATAATGCTGCTATGATCGTGGGGGTGCTTTTATCTTTTCAAGTGAGTGTTTTCATTTTCTTTGGATATATTCCCAGAAGTGAAATTGCTGGATTATATGGTAGTTCTATTTATAATTTTTTTAAGATCCTCCAGAGAAAATTTTTTTATAGTTCCCCAGGAACCAACAGTCTCAGATGGCCTTCCTAGGCATCACATGACTCTTGTCCCCAGTCATAGTTCATTGTTCCAGAGACTGGTACCTGTCCCAGAGGCAGCTGATTCCCAGGCTGTCCAGAGTCCTAAGATATCGTCTGGCTTCAAGAAATTAGCTGTACTGACTCAATTCTCTCTGTCAAGAATGTGATCTGTGGATTGTAACGATAGAGACGAGGTCAGCCGTGGGAGCTGAAACAGAAAAATCTTAGAGAAAAGCCGTGGAGTAGTGTTAGCACCGTGAGGATCACGACAGACCAAAGTCATGACTAAGCAGAAGATACAAGGCAGGGAAAAGAGAAACAGATTAGCATATGAAGAGTCAGTCTCCAGCTCCTGGAGAATGGTAGAGACGTGAAGAAGAATCAGAGCCACACCGATGACAAAACCATAGAAGGAGAAGTACAAATTCCTGCTGCTGAGGCCTGAGTAACTGGGCATCTGAATGGCTCTGGTCCCAGAGCCTGATTCTGTCTTTTCTATGTAAGACAGGGCTGTTGGCATCTCTTGGGTTCCCTAGTATAGATCTGTATTAGGCAGGGTTTTCCAGGGTAATAGGGTTATATAAATGTAATATTATATATGCACATAATATAAAATATTTGTCATATATAATAAAAATAATTTATATAGTATATATAGTAATATTCAATCATTTAATTATTATACATGTATGTAATTTACATGTAATATGTAATTAGTGTATATTTATGTATGTAAAATATATAGGACACATATTTATGTATTATTATATTGCATGCTATTCTATATCATATGTGTGTGTATATATATATATATATATATAGAGAGAGAGAGAGAGAGAGAGAGAGAAAGACAGAGAGAGGAAGGGAGGTGAGGAGTCAGAGAAAGAAAGAGAGAGAGAAATAGATTTTTAGGAATTGGGTCCCATGATTGTGGGAACTGGCAAGTCTGAAATTTGAATTTAGGTAAGAGTTAATGCAGCAGTCTTGAGTCTGAATGCTTCAGGGAAGCAAGTTGGAAACTCAGGCAGGGTTTCTATGTTACAATTTTGAGGAGAATTTCTTCCCCTTTGAGAAACCTCAGTCTTTCAAGGTCATCAACTGGTTGAATGAGTCCCACACACATTATGGACAGTACTCTGCTTTACTCAATGTCTACTGATTTAAATGTTAATTGCATGTTAAAAAATAGCCTTACTGCAACACGTTGCGTGGTGTTTGGGTACCATAGCCTAGCCAGGCTAACATATAAAATTAACCTTCACAGAATCCTTACTGAGAATCTCCTGTTGCATGAGGTAACTTTAATCTCAAGTTTTTTCAGCTGGAAGGATTTGAACCCAGAATTCTGACTCAAAATTTGCATTTTTAACCACTAGGGGCTTGCATCATTTTGCCTTAAATTTATCACTTACTCATTCTTTTTTTAAAAGTGCTATTGGATGTACTATGGCTTCGTTGCTGTGCATGGGCTTTCTCTAATTGTGGCCAGTGACCACCACTCTTCCTTGTGGCGCAGTGGCTTTTTGCAGAACACAGGCTTTGGGGCGCATGGACATCTATAGTTGTGACTCGTGAGTTCTAGAGCGTGGGCTCAGTAGTTGCGGTGCCTGGGCTTAGTTCCTCCTTGGTACGTGGAATGTTCAGGGTTGTGTCCCGTCCATTGGCAGGCAGATTCTTAACCACTGGACCACCAGGGAAGTCCCTAACATTTCTTTATTCAGGAATATTTATTGGAGACCTCTTAAATGGTTGGAATGGTGTTAGCTTCTGGGGAGACACTAAATAATTAAAATCTATAACAATACATTTATTAAATATGATAATTAAATATGATTACCAGTAATGCTAAAGAAGCTGAGGTTGAAGAGTTCTATGAAGACCTACAAGACCTTCTAGAACTAACACCTTAAAAAGATGTCCTTTTCATTATAAGGGACTGGAATGCAAAAGTAGGAAGTCAAGAAACACTTGGAGTAACAGGCAAATTTGGCCTTGGAGTACAGAATGAAGCAGAGCAAAAGCTAATAGAGTTCTGCCAAGAGAATGCACTGGTCATAGCAAACACCCTCTTCCAACAACACAAAAGAAGACTGTATACATGGACATCACCAGATGGTCAACACCAAAATCAGATTGATTATATTCTTTGCAGCCAAAGATGGAGAAACTCTATACAATCAGCAAAAACAAGACCAGGAGCTGACTGTGGCTCAGATCATGAACTCTTTATTGCCAAATTCAGACTGAAATTGAAAAAAACCACTAGACCATTCAGGTGTGACCTAAATCAAATCCCTTATGATTATGCAGTGGAAGTGAGAAATATGTAAGGGACTAGATCTGATAGACAGAGTGCCTGGTGAACTATGGATGG
>SJYV01046975.1:735353-773847 GCA_006410875.1 Neotragus pygmaeus
AGTACATCATGAGAAACATTGGGCTGGAAGAAACACAAGCTGAAATCAAGATTGCTGGGAGAAATATCAATAACCTCAGATATGCAGATGACACCACCCTTATGGTGGAAAGTGAACAAGAACTAAAGAGCCTCTTGATGAAAGTGAAAAAGGAGAGTGAAGTTGGCTTAAAGCTCAACATTCAGAAAACTAAGATCATGGCATCTGGTCCCATCACTTCATGGCAGATAGATGGGGAAAGAGTGGAAACAGTGTCAGACTTTGTTTTTTTGGGCTCCAAAATCACACAGATGGTGATTTCAGCCATGAAATTAATTACTCCTTGGAAGGAAAGTTATGACCAACCTAGACAGCACATTTAAAAGCAGAGACATTACTTTGCCAACAAAAGTCCGTCTAGTCAAGGCTATGGTTTTTCCTGTGGTCATGTATGGATGCGAGAGTTGGACTTAAAGAAAGCTGAGCGCCAAAGAATTGGTGCTTTTGAACTGTGATGTTGGAGAAGACTCTTGAGAGTCCCTTGGACTGTAAGGAGATCCAACCAGTCCATCCTAAAGGAGATCAGTCCTGGGTGTTCATTGGAAGGACTGATAT
Source organism: Neotragus pygmaeus (assembly GCA_006410875.1). Taxonomy (NCBI): domain Eukaryota; kingdom Metazoa; phylum Chordata; class Mammalia; order Artiodactyla; family Bovidae; genus Neotragus; species Neotragus pygmaeus. The sequence continues at coordinate 735,948 of SJYV01046975.1, forward strand.
TGAAGCCGAAACTCCAGAACTTACTTTGGCAACCTGATGCAAAGAGCTGACTCATTTGAAAAGACCCTGATGCTGGGAAAGATTGAGGGCAGGAGGAGAAGGGGATGACAGAGGATGAGATGGTTGGATGGCATCACCGACTCAATGGACATGGGTTTGGGTGGACTCCGGGGGTTGGTGACGGACAGGGAGGCTCGGCGTGCTGCGGTTCATGGTGTTGCAAAGAGTTGGACACGACTGAGCTACTAAATTGAACTGACATACAATGTGTTCAGTTCAGTTTAGTTCAGTCACTCAGTAACGCCTATATTAAACATGCTTTAAATATAATTAAAACATTTAAACTATAAAATTAGATCTCGTGTGATAATAGATGGGGGAAGAAGGCACAGTCAGAAGGGCCAGCTACTGTGGTTGGGAGGTAGGTTGAGGGGAAGTTTCCACTGGGCAAAACTGGATATTGGATGTGAATGATGAATCAGCCTTCGCTAGATAGGAGGGAAGAGTGGAGAACACAGGACTGGCCTGAGAGAAAAAAATATCATCACTGAAATGTTAGCTGGAGGTCTCCATTTAGGATGTAGGTGCTTTGAAATAATGATTCACATTTCTCCCTTCCTTCTTTCCTTTTATTTTTTCCTTTCTTTCTCTCTCCTCTGATTTCATCCCCCAGCCACTTGCTTGAGGCATTATATATCTCTATACTCTTTATTATAATTACCAAATGAATGAATGACTACTAAGAAAAACACACTTTATCTTGAAAATTAAAATTTTCCACAAGTCTACTTGCTGCCTTCAGAGACCAAAAAACAGATCACAGTCTTAGTTGAAACAATAGTTCTTGTTCATTCAAATAAAATCATTTGGTGATGATATATTCAATTATTGTTGCCCCTTCCCCCTTTCTGCATGGATAATCAAGGACTGGTTGTGGCTATTAACTAGGTAGGCAGAGGAAGAGCCTGAAGGCTATGTTGAAACTTAGGCTCAAGAAATGGAACGTTGCAATGGACTGGGGGGAACAGCTGCCACAAATGGCTCCTTCTGGAAGCCAGCAATTAGGAAAGAGGAAACTTGGAGTTCAGTTTGATCAGAAGCGATGGGCCATCTGGAGGGCCAAAAGGCAAGGCAGTGTCTTGTGATGAATATTGCAAGAAAGAGTGTGTGTGCACCATACGTGTGTGGACATACATGTAATGTGTTAGGAATGTCTCCACTCATGAATGCTTTCTATTTAAAGGAGTGTTAATACAGAACAGTGACATGGGGAACTATTATTTTGGCTTAAATGGTTATTAAAGTGTTTTGATCTTTTAATTATATATTTTAGAAGGAACCGAGTAATTGGATTTATTTCAATGCACAGCTTAGAGGCAATCTGTTAAGTAAAAATATGTGTTTTTTTTTGCCTATCCCAATAGCCTAGCACACGTGATATAAACAGAAACATGTGCACTATCAGGTCTGTACAGAGTGATGAAAATAGCTAGCCACGAAAGTGTGAAAGTGTTAGTCGCTCAGTTGTGTCTGACTCTCTGTGACACCGTGGGCTGTAGCCCACCAGGCTCCTCTGTCCATGGCATTTTCCAGGCAAGAATACCAGAGTGGGTTGCCATTTCCTTCTCCAGGGAATCTTCCTAGCCTAGGAATTGAACCTGGATCTCCTGCATTAAATAGCCTAGCACACATGATATAAACAGACAGTGTGCATTATTGGGTTTGTGCAGAATGATGAAAATAACTAGCCAAAAGTCCTAACTAACATTATAGTTTAGTCCATAGGTTCATATGGGGTTGAAAACCCTTCTTATATCAATATTCTTTCGGCTCTAAGCTTGGCACTACTCTGGCTACTTATGAGTAAGTTCTTTAGCTTTTCTGAGCCCCAGTGTCTTTATCAGTAAAACTGGGGACCAAAGTAGTCAATTATTCTAATTCATAAAATTCTGTGTTCATCAGAGTGGTCTTATTTTTAAAAGCACTTTGAAAAGTGTAAGATTTCATACAAAGATAAGAAGTAGAGCTATCTGTAATTCAGGGGATGACAGCAGATGAGATGGCTGGATGGCATCACCGACTCGATGGACATGAGTCTGAGTGAACTCCAGGAGTTGGTGATGGACAGAGAGGCCTGGCGTGCTGCGATTCATGGGGTCGCAAAGAGTCGGACATGACTGAGCGACTGAGCTGAACTGAACATATTGAGCATGTTCACTGCTGATATGTGTATAGTTCTGTATTATATATGTGTAATTATATCATATGCTACAGACTTTGCTAATTGTTAAAACCACACTGATGCAGGACAGCTTTATTTTTCTGTGTGATATGTCTGGTCTCTTTGAAGTGGTTGAAAACAGTTGGAAGATTACTGTGAGTTTCTGTGTTACCACTTAATAGATGTATGATTTCAGGTGTAAAATGGAAGATTATACTGAATTCCAGGACTGTATCACAGGATGGCTATGAGAATCAAATGTAATTGTAAAATGTATTAAGTGCTGTACAATGAGACTCAACTACAAAATATCAAGTAGAGAGAGACAAGAAATTGAAAGAAAGTCAAACCATGGAAATTTCTCTAACCTATGAACAGGGATAAAAGAAAACACAAAAAGAGAAGAAAATTGACAAAGAGGAAGGTAGAAAAGTGAGAGGAAGTAATACATGGGAATTATAAGCCATCTGTACTAAAAAGATTTTTCCGATTTTACTTAGTTTAATATATTGAATTCATAGCTCTTATTCCAGATATATTTCCTTCAAAATTTGGGTACATTTTTGCTTTTTTTAAAAAAAATCATAAAAAAGGAAAAGCATCTTTCTGATTCTTGTGTACAAGTTCTAAATTAGTTTATTTCTAGCTTAAGGAAAGGTCAGTTCTAAAAAAATCAGTCTGTATTTGCCCTTTATCCTGAGCCTGTCTTTTCAGTTACTTTGCTCAAAAGATCTTTGCTTTGGACTTGGAGAAAGAGCAAATGGTGTTTCAGAAGAAAAATTCTATCCAGTTGACCACAGGCTTCTAGTTGTGCATGGGAGCACACTTTCTGGCTAAGTTCTGACACCTAAGCTTCATATTTTCAAAGAACAATTCTTGCTGGACAGTGTGACTATTTCATTGGTTTTGCTGAAGGCAGACAGGATTAAATGCTTCATTGATGCAAGAGCAAAGGTAAGCTAGGGGATCTGCAAAAGTTGAGCAGTATATTCTTAAAGTGAATATGACACCACTTTTAAGAGTCTGCCAGTCACATTTTGGTTGAAAATCTAAGCTTTTTAAATAGCATTTCGACAACATGTAAGATGTTTTAAGGCAAACCCATTTGATTATTTTTATTGTGACATGTTGAGAAACTGTCGTTTTAAGCCATACAGTGAATTAGTAAGCACTGTATTTGAAGCTTTTATAAAGGAAGGCTCTTGTTAAGTGGTTTTGCTGATATTTATCATTATCGCCTTCTTTGATCTCCAGCATTTTGGCTAATGCTTTATAGTCCTTCCCTTGGTTTAAACTCTAATCATTATCTACTTTGAGCCACTCGTGAATCTCAAAATTCTTTGCTGAAATAGAACCTTCGATATTTAGGGCAAGGTTTAATGATCTGTCTTCTTCTGAAGTGACTAATTTTAAAGGAAAAAATGCTGAGTCATACAAGCATGCATTATTTTGTGACAGATTTTTTTTTTCTTCTGAGCATAAAGAATTTCTTCTTAGAGAAATAACTTGGAAGAAAACAGCCACCAGGGCCAACACATCTACAAGTGGATTGTACAAGGGGAACAGCTTATCTTAAATTTATGCTGCCATCAAAGATGAAGGTAGATAAAACCTTCTTACATTGTCACCGATGGGAGGAAAACACAAATGAATACTTACTGCTTTGTATCTCCTCTTACATATCTTACGAGAAAAAGATTTTCCTGGTCAAAGCATCTTTGTTAAAATTTATCTCCGGAGGGACACTGTTGTTCAATCAGATCTTTGTAAGGTTTTACTGTGGTGTTCCAAAAAGAAGAATTACTCAGTGTGATGTGTTTTATTGTTTTCTTTTGAATAATTCCAGGAATAGGGCATAAAATGTTTTGGTCAGCAAGTGTTCCAGACTGAGTCTTGGAGATTAAGTTGTCAAATTAAAAGAGAGAGGTTATAGAATCCTTGTCTGGAATGGTTTAACTGTTACTGTGTCAAGCTGAGAAGTAGCTTTATATTGCTTTATTTATTTCAGAGAATGAAACATGAAATAAATATAGTTTTGCTTATACTCAGCCTTCTTATGTTAATGTGAGAAGATAATCTTTTATGGAAAATTAAAAAACATTGAATTAATTTTTGAGATGTGAGGTAAAGAGGTATGTCTTTTTTTTTTTTTTTAACTGTAGCACACGGACATTAACTTTTTAATTTTGTTTTGCTAAAATCATATACTTCCACTTGGTCTGGGTTATTTTGGACACATATTTTTCCTCAATTTTCAAAGCTAATAGAAAAAAGTACCCATTCTCCCTTCAAATTTTCAATGTGAGAAAAATTCCAGCATACTTATATGNTTGTTTTGCTAAAATCATATACTTCCACTTGGTCTGGGTTATTTTGGACACATATTTTTCCTCAATTTTCAAAGCTAATAGAAAAAAGTACCCATTCTCCCTTCAAATTTTCAATGTGAGAAAAATTCCAGCATACTTATATGCTGCCCAGAAACTGACTAATAGTAACTTTGTCCCTTTGGTATTTAGAGGAATAAAACAAAAAGTTCCTGCGTGTGTATATGTATGTGTGTTTCTCTTTTTTCCCCTAATTTTTTACTTGTGATTTAAAAACAAAACCTCGTTTCAAACATTAATATCAAAAGTTGATTTGTTAAGGTTTATGAGCCCTCAACAATGAAATTATTAATTTTAGGGCTTTTGCAGTTTCAACTAAAGTTCTCAGTCTCCATATATAACATAGTAATAAACCCAACCCAAATTTAACAGGGAAATTGAAAGTGTTAGTCATTTAGTCGTGCCTGACTCTGTGATCCATGAGCCGTAGCCTGCCAGGCTCCTCTGTTCATGGGAAGAATACTGGAGTGGGTAGCCATTCCCTTTTCCAACCCAGGGATCAAACCCAGACCTTCTGCATCACAGGCAAATTCTTTACCATCTGAGTCAACAGGGATGCCCCTAGGGAATTGTATAGAAAGACAAATGTTTAAAAATGTATTCATTTAAAAATTAATTTCCTGCCAAGAATCTTGGTTCTACCGTAACTGTTAACCAATCCAAACTCCCTAACTATTCCTTCCCTTTGGCAACTATAAGTTTGCTTTATAAGTCTATGAGTCTCTTTCTGTTTTGTAAGTAAGTTCACTTGTATCATTTATTTTTTAATTCCACATATCAGAGATGTCATACAATACTTTTCCTTGGGAGAATCATGTACATACTTCTGTATTTAAAATGGATAACCAACAAAGACCTATCATATAGCACATGAAACTCTGCTCAATGTTATGTGGCAGCCTGGATGGGAGGGAGCTTTGGGGGAGAATAGGTACATGTATATGCATAGCTGAGTTCCTTTGCTGTTCACCGGAAACTTCTCACAGTATTGTTAATCGTCTATACCCCGATACAAAATCATAAAGTCAGTCATAGTTTTCTGAGTTTTTGTGAAGTTAGTGTATGAGTACTAATCAGAAAAATACTTGGGGGTTATTTGTTGAGAATCTTACTTTAACCAGAACTGCAAAGGCGTTTTTCCTTAGATCAAGCTCTGGGGCCTCAAAGCATCGTCATTTAATATGCAATTTTTAGCTGACTTTCATCTGAACAAGTTAGAATTTTTAAAGTGAAATTAGCCCTCCAATTTCATTATTATTTAATTATTTATCAAAGGGATTAGGACCAAGGGAGCTTTACCTTTTGCTTTTACATGCCTGAGTTTTTACTGTTGGTTTGATATTAGAACTTCAGGGCTTCAAGCACATCTTCTTTGAACTGATATATTGAAACCGTATGTCATTCCAAGGAAATTGATGGCTGGTACCAGGGAGGCTACAGGTGATTGGAATTTTCCCATGACAGTCACTTTTATATAACATTCTACAGTTTTACTCTAGTTCCTATCCACTGTCCTAGCTAGCAGCAGTCTCATTCCATTTTCTTTTTGGTTACAGGTAATAAGAATTTTAATGATTTGTAAATAGCTAAATTTCTAAACTAACAAAAAATATTTGTTAAATGCATTTTTGTACATTTTATGTTTTAATAATTAATCCCCCAGAATTCATTTTCTTTTTTGCTAAGGGAAATTCTAGGAAGTGTTCTATTTCATGGTGTTGAAATATAGACTATTGAAATCTCATGCTGTGGTGCCATATCACTTGATTGCTACTGTTTATATGTTTCATAACTTTTCTTGGTGAAGTTAAATTTTATTTCTGAAATTAACCAGGATAATTTAAACCAAGAATTCTCATTTCCCCATCCAGTCTTAGAAATGGAAAAGTTGCTGTCCCTTGTATGCTAAGTCGCTTCAGTCCTGTCTGACTCTTTGCGACCCCATGGACTATAGCCCACCAGGCTCCTCTGTCCATGGGATTCCCCAGGCAAGAATACTGGAGTGGGTTGCCATTTCCGCCTCCAGGGGATCTTCCCGCCCCAGGGATTGAACCTGTGTTTCCTGCGTTGCAGGTGGATTCTTNTATAGCCCACCAGGCTCCTCTGTCCATGGGATTCCCCAGGCAAGAATACTGGAGTGGGTTGCCATTTCCGCCTCCAGGGGATCTTCCCGCCCCAGGGATTGAACCTGTGTTTCCTGCGTTGCAGGTGGATTCTTTACCGCTGAACCACCGTCGAAGCCTCAGAGATAGTCCCGGTTTCGTTTTTTGATTGTCGTGTGCGTGGAGAGAGCAAATTAGCCAAGATGGCATGTTCAGGCTCTCTCGCCCCATGTTTTGTCAATAATGACTATGTAACAGCTGAGATCGCTTATAGCACTGCGCATACGCCTCAGGAGGTACTCGCTTGGTCGCAGGCTACTGTGTGCAGTAAGCCTGTATGAGCTTCCCCATGAAAACCCTGGATGCTGCTGCACTGGGTCTACGCTGGAGCGGCATCAGGATTGTGTTATGTGTAGTTATGTTGTATTATATTATGTCTGCTTCTACGCCTGCTGAGCCAGCCAGGAGAGAATAAACATGTCTGCAGTTCCTACGGCTGCTTGCATCTTCTTCCAAACTTTCAGCTTGTGCCTTGCCTACCCTGGGTTCAACGAACAGTGTGCACAGTAAGATACAGTGAGACAATTGGCATCACGAATAGGATCAGCAATACATCGTCTGTCTAGTTTATTGTCCTGGAAAGAGTCAATGCACTCACCATTCCAAAAAGTTCCTCTTTGGCACCAGGCTTCAGTCCTTCTCTGCACCGTCAGGCTGTGTCATATTCTGGATGCCTTCAGCACCTGCCTCAGTGACACAGGCTTCCCAGGCTTTGAGTTACTTCTCTCCAATAGCTTCCACAATAGACCCTCTTTATCATGTCCTTTTGTTTTCATACTCTGCATCTTTTCATCACCCCTGTCTTCAGCACTGAAATTTTGTATCCAGACTTTGCTTCCTTGACATAGCCTCTGGCAAGTATCATTTATTTGTTTGTCACATTGGACTTTGCAGACTCTAGTTTCTTCTGTTTTCTTTCTCTGTTACTCACTTTCTATATTTATTTCCCAAGCCATTTAGATTTTATGAGATTTTTAAGAGAGATTCTGTCTCTCTTTGACAGTATCAACTCTTTTGTCTTTTTGTTTGTTCTTCTCTCACATCTGCTTAGCAAAATCTCAAGCCAGGATGAATTCAGCCATCAGTCTAACACTCCTGAGTCCTGCTGATTAGAACCTCCCCCCCAACCCCCCCATGAGTAGATTGGTGCTGCCAGAGGTTTGACGCCTTCACTGGATTCTCTGTATATCTTGGCTTTGACTCCTTGTTATTCCCAGGNAGAGACAGGTATATCTTGGCTTTGACTCCTTGTTATTCCCAGGAATATGCCACATGTCTTCAGCTATTTGAGACCTGTTTTAAGGCTCAGAAAAAAATGCTCTGACTTTATATGTGGGTTTGCATATTTCTTCTTCAAATTTTTATTTAGTATCAGTAATTCAAATTGTTGAAAGATCCAGGGTAAATTATGGCTGAGTCTCCAATGTGGTGAGAGATCTGTGGGCACTAACACTGACACTGAGTCTAATGGGAAGTGACGTGGTGGTACATGGTCTTTCTGATTTATGGCTGGATCCCAGGTAATAACTGAGTTAAAAGGATTGGCAAATGGGCTGGGGACGTTGTCAGCACCTCAACTCAGTGTCCAGGCTTGGGGCAGAGCTTCAAGCCCAGTAAGGGGACAGGAAGGCTCAGTATCCTCAGCTGCTGGGTAGGATTAGCTCAGTTATGGTTCCCAGGGCTCACCCAGACACACTAGATAGTAGTTGTGTTACCACAGGATTGATTTAAGATCTTAGCAACTACATACATATACCCATGGCTGATTCATGGTGATATATGGAAACCAACACAATATTGTAAGCAATTATCCTCCAATTAAAAATAAATAATTAAAAAAGAGAAGATCTTGCCAACTGCTTCCTTTGTCAGGACTGGTCTTGGGATATGGGGTAGAGCTGAGAGTACAGGTCTTTTCATGTTTGAAAAGAGAGTCCCTTGTACTGCAAGGAGATCAAACCAGTCCATCCTAAAGGAAATCAGTCCTGAATATTCATTGGAAGGACTGATGCTGAAGCTGAAACTCCAATACTTTGGCCACCTGATGCGAAGAACTGACTCCTTGGAAAAGACCCTGATGCTGGGAAAGATTGAAGGCAGGAGGAGAAGGGGACGACAGAGGGTAAGATGGTTGTATGGCATCACCGACTTGATGGGCATGAGTTTGAGCAAGCTCCGGGAGTTGGTGATGGACAGGGAAGCCTGGCATGCTGCGGTCCATGTGTTTGCAAAGAGTTGGACACGACTGAGCGACTGAACTGAACTGAGAGTACAGGTGGGTGGGCTGGTGAAACTCTAGGGGTAACAGTGATGGAGTTTCATCAGAGATGAGGCAAGAGACATGAGCTAGACTCAGCCTGTAGAAGGCTTAGCTGAAGGGCCTTGCCTGGTGGAAAGTCCCAGAGGAGAGGGAGCCAACTGTGGCAACAAATTAAATGGAAACTGGAGAGGGTCAGTTGTAACTTTTTAAAAACAGAATTATTTCATATAAAAGGGATGGAAGGGAACTTTTAAGCCAGCATCAGCTCTTGGTTTGCCCTTTGCAGATTGGAAGTTTGAGGAAACTTTAGACCTAGGCATAGTCTTTGGGTCTGTGGCCTCCTGGCTCTCTCTTCTTCATGCTAATCTTCCAGTTTCAGTACATTCAGGGAAAATAAACTAATTTTAATATTGGCTTAATCAAAGTACAGGAAGGCAGATCTACTTTAATAAGATAATATGGTATAATATAAAGTTTAATATATTTGTTTCCTGCTGTAGGCAACTATAATATATTAATAGATAATTACAAAAAGTCAATTGAAGGATACTGATTTGCCTTACAAAATTTGATCATAAGATTCCTGCAAAAAACCCCGAATTTCCTCTAGGGAATTTAAAATTTGATTTGGTGTACTATGATTCTATTTGCATGTGCATTTATCCTGATTAATAATCAAGTGAGACTTATTAATAGAGATAAATATACAGTTTTGAGTGTAGGCTTAAAAATGTCATTGTAAGATGGAGTTGAATGCTTTGACTTTTCAGTAGACCAAGAGGCTAGTTTTATTAACTGAAAACTAAGCATAAAGCTATAACGTGATATGGATGCCCAAAAAATGTGAGCATCATCCCAACCTCAGTTGACAGAAATCAAGGTCCGAAAGGAGAATGGCACAGAGGCCGCCGTGTGAACCACATCCAGCTGCTTCCTGCCCCACTTTCCTGGGGAGCTCTACAAACTCAGTGCCTGTGGAGGCAAGCGTCCTGCACGGTGAAGGAACTGGGGCTGCAACAGAGTCTCAAAGGGTGAAGACAGAGGATGCTTGTCCTGAAGAGGAGGAGGATGGCTCCTTAAAAACTGCGACGGTTTGCCATGTGGAAGCAGATTTGGATTTATCTGTTAGAATGTCAGATTTAGAATTCAAGGTGGAAATTACAGGGAGGTAGTTTTTGGGTTCTTCTTTTTCAGGTCAGAGAGTGTCAAGTTTTCTTTTAAGTTTTAGTTTTTTAAACAGTTTTGAAAGGTTACACTCAGTTAACAAAATATTGGCTATATTTCCCCATGTTGCATAATACATTCTCATAGCCTATGTTATACGCAATAGCTTTACCTCCCCCTGCCCANAGAGAGTGTCAAGTTTTCTTTTAAGTTTTAGTTTTTTAAACAGTTTTGAAAGGTTACACTCAGTTAACAAAATATTGGCTATATTTCCCCATGTTGCATAATACATTCTCATAGCCTATGTTATACGCAATAGCTTTACCTCCCCCTGCCCAGCCCTGTACTGCCCACCCCCTGCCACTGGTAACCATTAGTTTGTCTGCTTCTTTTTTGTTTTATTCACTCATTGGTTGTATTTTTATATTCCACATATAAGTGATATCATACAGTATTTGTCTTTCTTTATCTGACTTATTTCACTTAGCATAATACCCTCCCAGTCCATCCATGTTGCTCTAAAATGGCATATATACACACGCACACATATATTTATATATATCTAGAACTCTTTTGGGGGGGCGTCCCTGGTGGCTCAGCAGTAAAGAATCTGCTTGCCAATGCAGGAGACATGGGTTTGATCCCTGGATCAAGAAGCTCTCTTAGAGAAGGAATGGCAAACCACTCTAGTATTTTTGCCTGGGAAATCCCATGGACAGAGGAGCCTGGTGGGCTACAATCCACAGAGTTGCAAAAGACTCAGGCATGATTTAGCCACTAACAATACATATTGGCAATTTAAGTAATGCTGCTGTGAACGTGGAGGTGCATGTGTCTTTTTGAGTTAGTGTTTTTGTGTTTTCCAGACATATACCCAGGAGTGGAATTGCTGGGTCAGGATTTTGGTTCATAGAGGATTCTTCTATGAGATAAGAGGTTAGACTGAAGGCTTTCTCGGCTCTTCCACTGACTGATCAGTTTAAATTGATCCCATCAGGCATCAGCTAAGCTACTCAGCTGTTATTATTTGTTATTTATACTTATATATACTTACTATATACATATACATATGTAAATATACAGTTCTGAACACTGAAAAATCACCTCATTTCACTTCTTTAACAACCCTGAAACACAGCTATTAGCTGCCTTTTATAGATGTGGCTAGTGAGGCTCACAGATATTAAGCTGTTTGCGCAGAGTAGCACAGCAAGAGCCAGAAACACACCCGGGCTATCTGCCTCTTTATTTTAGGAATATGTGTCTTGAGGATTATGTCCTGAGTTATGTATGTGTATTCTTGGTGTATTATTGAAGAACTGCCTGAAAATGATTTTTATCTTCATTATTATGATGATTTAAAGTTTTTCTTAGTTGAGAAAGATATTTCTGATTAACTTTGATGCACATATGTATGTTTTGCTAGAAAAGCAAACATATTTTTTGATCTTCCCTGTGATACAGATCATTTTTAAATGGTAATTTGGATGCTACTTTATCAGCTCAGGCCTCTCTTATTTGTAAACTATAGTAAATTTAAAAAATGACATCTCTCACAGTTGCTTCTGTTCACAACCCATATGATTTCTTTACAATCAAAGAATTTTATATTATCTCCATGACTTGGAAAAACTGTTTTGTTTTGTTTTTACCCCCCAGTTTTAACTCCCTACCAGGGATAATCTCAATACTAGAGGGTATAAGGTTTATTAAACACAGAATGGTCTTTGCGGTTCCTTCGGCTCACAATCTCCGAAGCCTCATCTGTTCGCAGACAGCTGTAACACACCCATAATAGCCTTCCCAGTGCTTATGTTTAGTTCATGAAGCAGAAACTATGACAGGTTCTGTATCTTTCCAAACATCTCCCCCCAAATGCTAGTTAATCCCCTGGCTTTCAAAGGCCCACAAAATTTATCTTTCTGCTGGCAGCAAGAATATAGGCTTTTTTTTTTTCATCCTTATGTAGATATTATTTATTGACACTGTTGTTTATCCAAGAGGACTGTAATCTTTCATATAATATTAAACAGACAAACTTTTGTTTCCAAAATATGAACTAAGTTGATGAAGGAAAAAATCAATCACTGAGTCCAAGTTCCAGATTTTTCCTTTGTTATGGAAATGGTGAATACTTTCAGATCTGAAGAAGTGCTATCTGAAATAAGTCCATAGACAATTCAAATATGTCTTGATAATGTAAGTATTTCAGTGAACAGTTTGATTATCTAAATACAATAATACAATATGACAATTGGAAATGCTATTTGCAAACTGTGTGGCCTTTACCAGTTTTATTGTGTGTTCAGCCGAAACTAGACTTTGCTGGAAGTAGGAAGGGGCTGAGAAGTGATTGGACAGGAGAGGTTTCTGAGAACCGCAGGGCACCAGGAAAATGTGCCGTAGTAATAAAACTGGTAAGGTGGAGAGAGACAAGTGATGGGAAGATGTCTGCTCCCATTACCGAGTGACACTGAAGAGAAAACTTATGAAGCTGGTGTCAAGGGGAATCAGAAGCACCAGCATCAGCTGGTCACCCAGAATGTGGCTTCCAGGAGGGCAAGAAATGAAAAGCCTACAGCAGGAGCAGCCAGAAGTGTATCAGCCCCTGGGAACAGGCAGATGGAGTGGGGAAGACCTAGAAGGAAGGGCTCTCTGGATGTTTCCAGGATGCAGCTTATTCAGGGAAAGGTGGAATGCTAAAAAGAGAAGCAGGAGTGCCAGGGACCTAGTTTTACCCTAGTTTTGAAAAGAAATCAGGTATCAGTGGCAATGGGAAAGCATGACTGCTGCAGACTGGTATCTCTCAGCTCGTCCCAAGAGCAGCATGGAGTCTATAAACTTATCTATCAGTCAGGAATGCATCTGGCTGCTTGCAGCAGAAAATCTGAATATGACTTCTTAATTGTAAAAGTTTTCTTTTTCCATATATGATGACAAATCTGAGGGTGGGGGGTTGTTGGCACAGGCTATGGGGCTCAGCAAGTTAGCACTAAGGTCTTTGATTCTTTTGGGGTTTCCTTCATTGGCTGGTGATCATTTCAGTAGGAAGAAGGGAAAAGTCGCATTGTGCCACATGGCCGCTGCAAGCTGGAAGAGGACCTAGGGTAGTGGGGTTGCCCATTCAACCAACAATGTCTGCCAACAGTACTTTTCTGCTAACTAATTTTTATAATAATCTCTTGAGATGAGTTGTTTTTTGTTTTGTTTTTCTCTTGTATTTCAAACATCCCAGGAAGTGCTGGGAAAGAAGAAGATATGTGAATGTGAAATACTCTGTGACATTCCGTGAAACTGTTTCTGAGAATCCACAATCTGTGGATTGTGGCACCTTATAATGATGATGGGGCTTCCCTGTTAGCTTAGCTGGTAAAGGATCCATCTGCAATGTATGAGATCCCTGTTTGATTTCTGTGTCGGGAAGGTCCCCTGGAGAAGGAAATGGCTACCCACTCCAGTATCCTTGCCTGGAGAATCCCATGGACGGAGGAGCCTTGTAGGCTACAGTCCACGGGGTCACAAAGAGTCGGATACGACTGAGCGACTTTTTACTTTACCCACTCCAGTATTCTTGGGGTTTTCCTGGTGTCTCAGACAGTAAAAAATCTGCCTGCAAGGTGAGAGACTTGAGTTTGATCCCTGGGTTGGGAAGATCCCTTGGAGGAAGGATTCTACTCCACTCCAGTATTCTTGCCTGGAGAATCCCCATGGACAGAGGAATCTGTAGGCTACAGTCTATGGGGTGACAAAAAGTTGAACATGACTGAGCTACTAAGCACAGCATGGCATAATGCTGCTGCTGCTGATGTTGATGATAATATTAATAATAACTAGCACATATAGCTTCTTATGTTCCAAACTCTGATTTATATGCTGTGTGTAAATTANAACAGGAACAACTGTGAATTGCTGGGTAAATGTGTAGCTAGATAAGTACTGTCAGATTATTGTTCATTAGCTCCTTTGTGTTCAACTCCTTGTGACCCCGTGGACTGTAGCAGGCCAGGCTCCTCTGTCCTCCTTTATCTTCCAGAGTTTGCTCAAATTCATGATCATTGAGTCAGTGATGCTGTGTAACCATCTCATCCTCTGCTGCCCGCTTCTCCTTTTGCCTTCAGTCTTTCCCAGCATCAGAGTCTTTTCCAATGAGTCGGGTCTTCACATCATGTGGCCCAAGTATTGGAGCTTCAGCTTCAGCATTAGTCCTTCCAGTGAACGTTCAGGGTTGATTTCCTTTAGGATTGACTGGTTTGATCTCCTTGATGTCCAAGGGACTCTCAGGCAGGCAAGAATCCTGGGCTGTGGAGATCTGCGAAGATTTTGAGGTTGAGAGACTCAACTGGGACTTTGAGAAAAGCAAATTCTACCTTTAGGCAAAAAGTAGGGGAGAGGGCTTTGCAGTTGGTGGGGAAGAGGGTTGAGAGGTCTGGAAAGCGAGGTAGTTTGGCTTAATGGGAGCAGAGTATTCATGAGGGGCTGGGGCCACAAAGGGAAAACCTTCAAAGAAGTTGTTCTGACATCAAGGCTGATAAAAGTAGTTTATTGGATGTGTGTCAAATCCCTTCAGTTGTGTCTGACACTATGACCCCATGGACTGTAGCCCACCAGGCTCCTCTGTCCATTGTTGCTAGTGGTAAAGAACTTTCCTGCCAATGCAGAAGGCACAAGAGATGTTGGTTTGACCCTTGGGTTGGGAAGATCCCCTGGAGGAGAGCTTGGCAACTCACTCCAGCATTTTTGCCTGGAGAATCCAATGAACAGTTTATTGGAGTGCTTCTCAAATGTGAATGTAGCTGTGGGTTCTCCTGAGGAGCCAGTTAAAATGTAGATTTTGATTCAGTTGGTCTGGGGTGGAGCTGTGGACTCTGCATGTCTCGCGTGCTTTGTGGACCTCAACTTGAACAACAACAGTCGGGAGGACTAAGTGAAAAGTTGTGTAGATTTAACTGGAAACATGATTAATGATATGTTTATTATATATTATATAACCTGACTATTTCAGGGTTTCACATAGCACTTCAGAGGCATGAAAGAGATATCTAAATGTGCATAATATTCAACCAGTGAGTCACATAGACAAAGTTTACATTCAACTGGTTTTATGAAGCTGTCCTGAAAGAGAAAAAACTGGACTGGCTTTTTATAAAATATAATTATAAAATATGTGTTTTACTGAGTGTTAGAAAAATTAAAAAATCTAATGAAATTACTCAGAGAAGGCAATGGCACCCCACTCCAGTACTCTTGCCTGGAAAATCCCATGGATGGAGGAGCCTGGTGGGCTGTACTCCATGGGGTTGCTAAGAGTCAGACACGACTGAGCGACTTCAGTTTCACTTTTCACTTTCATGCATTGGAGAAGGAAATGGCAACCCACTCCAGTATTCTTGCCTGGAGAATCCCAGGGACGGGGGAGCCTGGTGGGCTGCTGTCTATGGGATCACACAGAGTCGGACGTGACTGAAGTGACTTAGCAGCAGCAGCAGTGAAATTACTTGTTTAAATTAAACTGGGGTAATGTTCTTTAGTATTTGTCTAGTCATAATTGTGCAAGAAATTATTTTTTGCATTTGCACACAAGCTTGGTACCCTGCTTTTCTTGGGTTGGATCCTTAATTTGGAACCCTGACTCACCTTTGAACCACCTGCAGTGCTTAAAAAAAACCAAACACTGCGCTATGCCAGACCAATGAAATCAGAATTTCTGGAGCTAGTACCTGGTGCTTAGTCATTTTTAAAGGCTTCCAGGAGATTCAAGTGTGCATCCAAGATTGAGATCCACCACATTATCTGACCAGACTGCCCGACACTGAATTAAAACACTGGAACTCAGGGGGTTTGACTAACATACTGCTGACTTGGCAGGATTGAAATTGGAGTAGATGCTGAGAGTCAGTCTGTGGTTCAGGAGGCAGGATGCTTGGGACCCACCTCTGTAGTTCTAGGAGTTAACAGGGGAAGCTGCGAACAGATGGTGGGGTGGTGTCAGAGGTGGGCTGGTGATTGGGAGCTCTGGTAGCTAGGGAAGCCAGAGGCACGGCTGTGGGAGCAGTTGCTAGGGAGCAAGGTAAAAGCTTCCTGCCAGATGGTGCTGCCATCTCCATGGCATGGAATTGTTCCTGGGGCGAGCTTGTTCTTGCAGCACCATCTTCAAACTCCCATCCTGGATAGGTGGTTCAGGGCACAGAGCCCTTTGATGTGGACGAGCAATATGAAGATAGTGTCTGTGGATGCAGCACAGAGAGAAGCTTCCAAGGAATTCTAGAATGTATAAGAGGGTGCAAAAGAGAGAGAAGGGGACAACCTACAAGACATCACATTCTTTCTAATCCTCCTTAGTGGCGCTGTGGTGAAATCCCTCATTCACAGTCAAGACTGTGCCACTGACTCGTCATTCATAAAACACAGGTCCTGGTGGCCAGATTTTTGATCTGAAAAGTGACAGTGAAAGTGTTAGTTGCCCATTCATGTCCAACTCTTTGTGACCCCATGGACTGTATGGACTGTAGCCTGCTAGGCTCCTCTGTCCGTGGAATTCTCCAGGCAAGAATACTGGAGTGGGTTGTTTCGACCTGTGCTTGTATCAAATCTGAGCTGATGGTAGAAAGCCTTTGTCCAAGCTGTTTTTTAGGTTTTAATGAGCTTCAGGTTCGATCCCTGGGGCTGGAAGATCCCCTGGAGGAGGGCATGGCAACCCACTCCAGTATTCTTGCCTGGAGAATCCCCATGGACAGAGGAGCCTGGTGGCTATAGTTCATGGGGTTGCAAAGAGTCAGACATGACTGAGGCAACTTAGCACTCACTTAGCACAACGAGGTTCCTATTGGAATATGCCAAGTTGAGTGAGTTTGGTACCAAAACCAGTCTTTCAAAACAAAGTAAAACTTGATGGCTTGGTTTAACTCTTGACTATTGAGATGTAAAGATCTTATTTCATGTAAGAAATGAGTTGTTCTTACTTCTCAAGGATTTATGGAGGCAAACATTCAACAACATTCACATCTCCCCGGCAGCCAGCCATACCATGAACTGGGTTTCAGGCGGCATCTGCATGTGCCATTGTGATGCTGACTCCAGCCCTGTTGAAATTAGAGGGAGGCAGTTATTGTGGAGCAGATCTGACATCTTGGCTCCCCTCTGGGGTTCCAGGTATAACAAACAGGCAGAAAGGTAGAGAAAAGCACTTCCACTCTGTGGAGGAGTTGGGCAAATGTAAATTATTACCTGCTCTCAGTTTGAGACTGAGATAGGGCACAGGGGAGACCATTCTTGTTCTTAGCAAAAGGCTCTGGATTGTAAAATGTGTTTTTCTGACATCTTGGCGGGCAGGAGATAAAGAGTTTGGTGGCAGGACTATGTCAGGAGCTGAGAGGCAGTGTCACCGTCTTCTTCCTACCTGGGACCTTGGCTGTGTAGGAGCCCTCAAGAGGTCACAAGCACAGGCTTGCTGGGAGTGGTGTGGGGGAAGTGGGCTGGGGGAAGGGCTGGGAATGGAAAAGTTGGACTCCCGTAGGAGAGGCCAGTTTTAATAAAAAATAAATTAAGCCAACTCGACATTATTAAGATTTGTACTATTTGTTCACAGTGCTTTTTCCAGGTCTACTATATCCTCCTACTTCTCTGTATATGCATTCTATTAATTTTTATATTAATTCTATTAATTCATTCTATTAAATTTTATTATTAAAGTTTGCTATTGAAACTCCAACTAAGAATCTTAATTTCTCAAGTTAGAAAAAGAATTGTATATATAGTGGAATTATATGTAACCTTGTGTATTTTTTAAGTCTCCTGTGAATGTGTTATCATATTTTCATAATTTAAAATAATAAAAGATCAGAAAGAGAAAAAAATTTCAGGATAGGAAGAAAAATAGGTGAGGCTCTGTTAAATCATCAGCCTGTAACTTTACAATTAAATGTAAGGCCAACTGTATACTCAGTAGTTCCCTGGTTATAAGATCTTGGCTAATTTTCTTTCTTTTTTTTTTAGAAAAAATCTCTCACAATTGGAAGAACAAAGCCCTTTAAAGCAGTTATTCAGCAAAAGGTTTCAAAGTTAGGATCTATTGCTTTTTTTAGAGACTAGTGCTTCCACCACCGCCCAGACAAAGCCGCCCGCAGAGGACATCTGTCGTCTCTTTCCTCCCTCCTACTTTTGTTCAGATGCCCCGCTTCTTCTTATTAGAATATGTTACCTGGGAAAAGGTATGAAGGACTGATAAAAGTTTAAAACGTTCTCTCTCCAGGAATCACTTTAACAGGAATCCAAACCTTAGGCTACAAGCTAATTCCAAACTTGACTAAGGGGCTCTCTAGCTATGCTGGCTTCCCATTTCCATGAATTGGAAAAGCCCTCAAAGGGCTGATGGGGATAGTGAGACAAATTCGCGCTTTTTGTTTAAATGCCAGAGTCTGTGGACGATTGGCCACTCTCCTTTCTCTTCCTATGCTGGTGGTACTCTCCCTTTTTTCTTCCTTCCCACCTTCAGGCCTTGCAGAAATTGGGATGTTTCATGGAACAAGTCCAGCCACTCCTCTCTACCTAAGTGAGATCATACAGTCCTGGGACCCCTTGAGGGTGAAGTCTCTTCCAGGCTTCAGGGAGTTTGTAAATCCCTGAGTATTAGTCTCTGAGTTGTAGCTGGCTCTTTGTGACCCCATGAACTGTAGCCTGCCAGACTCCTCTGTCCTTGGGATTCTCCAGGAAAGAATACTGCAGTGGGTTGCCGTTCCCTTCTGCAGGGGATCTTCCCGACCTAGGGACTGAACCGGCATCACTTGAGTCTCCTGCATTGCAGGCAGACTCTTTACCACCTGAGCCAGCAAGGAAGCCCTGAAATTGCAGGCAAGTATGTTCACTTATTTTTCAAAGAAGAAGATTGATTAGATTCATTGTAATCTCAAAAGGCTAAACCATCCCCCCACACCTTCCTCTTACCTCCACACCTCACCTCACCCTCCCCGCTCCACCCCTGCCACAGCCTGCATCCCAGATGCTCCAGGATGGCATTTCAGGCAGCAGATAGCAGCAGGTGGAAGAATCCAGCTGAGGTCTCTGTAGTCTTCTTGGCACACAGATCTCATGGAACAGGAGTCAGCTCCTACTGGTACCTACCAACACAGAGTCCCCCATTAAATATCCTTTGGGCTTATTCTCTGTCGAGTGTTGTCTCAGCATTAACATGGTGAGCCTCTTAACTGAGCCTCACTGCAGCCCTGGGAGACCCAAGACGGAGGTCTGAATTATGCAGTTGCAAGTTAGTGTAAACAGAAGAGACTATTTTTTGGCTCACATAAATGGGATATTTGCGGGGAGGAGGAAGATGTTAGGGTTGATTCAGCTAATGTTAAGAACTGCTCTCCGTCTCAAAGATAAATGTGGCTACGTAGACTGCCAGCTTTTCTTCTGCTAGTTTAGTAGCCATAATATAAAGCCTTTAATTCCTCCTTCCCTGCATCCCTCCCCCTTCCTTTCTGATCTGATAGCTCCAGCACATGCCCTAGAGAACTCTCTCACGAACACTGTGCCATCCATGATTTATTTGCTGGGACAAGGGGGGAAGAAAGTATTCTGACTGGTTAAGCTTGGGTGATGTGCCCACTTCTGGAATTGGAAGGAGTTATTCTACTTTTCTTGAAACACGTGGACTGAGGATGGGAAAAAGGGGGTTTCACAAAGGGGAACTAGTGCCATTACCAAAAGGAAAGGGAAGGGTGCTGGGTAGGTGAGACTGATGGTTGTCTGCCATGATGTCCTTCTAATTCAAGTGCCTTCACCATCTGTGAGATGATGGGATATGGGATCTTAGAATGTCTTATGGTTGAGAGACTTATGATTCCTTGAACTTGTGAGAAAAAAAGAGTCTGGCACATATATAAATGTACCTAGTTTCAGGGAGAGGATCCATGACTTTTCCCAGCTTCTTAGATAAGAACCGCTGAACTAAGAACCCTTCATTTTTCAGATGAGGAAGCAAGGGCTCAGAAATTCTCAATGACCTGGTCTTGGAGACCCCAGTCTTGGGTCTCCCAGGGCTGCTGTGAGGCTCAATTACTACTGTGTCCAGCATTATCCGCACCTCCAGGGTTTTCTAGCAAGACACTAACCTCTGGATACTGTTAAAAATAGGCTTCTCTGGTCAAATACATTTGGGAAACTGCAGAGTATCCACCTCTCTGGAAATGCACAATGTATTGTGGCATATTCAAAGCTCTGAGAAAGCTTATTCTAAAGAAGTACATCTAACCGTATTTAACCCAGAAACCTATTTGAATACATTTCCTTTTCATGAGCTCCAGGAAACTGTTGCAATGCCTTGCTTCTCCTTTCGGCCAGATGCTGTCCCGTGGGCCCTTGCTGGGAATCCGGGACACCTACTTTCCAGCGCCCTGTGCTCCCTGTTGATCTGGTTCACTTGCAGAGGTGTCAGGACAGAGTCCTGAAATTGAATGTGTGGAGGCTCCTTCCCACAGTGCTCTCCTGCATTTTGTCACCCTTCCCTGTGCACAGTAGGGCAGACAGGCAAATGCTCCTGGCTCAACCCTGGAGGGAAAGGATGACCGCAGTTCAGTGCCAGGCCCCCAGCAGGCCTTTGTCAGTGCTGTGTGCCTGGGACCTGGGAAGTGTCCACTGGGTCTTCCGTACACTCTTGGATGGTAGGGGAAGCTGGTCTGCTCCCTTTCTGTTTCAGCTCACCACCCACTTCCTTCCCCCACCCTCCCTGCTGCAAGTATTCACATCATCCCATGGGGCCTTCCTGTTCTGGTTTTCTAGACATTTTCCCTCTCCCATCTTTACCTCCCATGTTTTATCAGTCATTGGTGATGACGATGATGATACCGATAATAATAATAATATTTACTGGGAGCTTACTATGTGTCAGAAACTGTGCTGAGCATTTCAGATGTGTTCAGCATTAACTCTTCCAAACAACATGAAATGCTAGGTGCTGTCCTCTCTCTGCTTTATAGAGGCAGATGCATATTTCATTTTACAACCAGGAATTTGCACAGCTCTGAGGATACAACAGAGAACAAGACGAGCATATGTCTACAGTTGGACTTGTTCCTTTGGGACAGCTGACTAAAGTGACCACCAGGAATACAACACCCAGTGCTCCTGAAAATACTAAAGGTCACCAAGGGCACGGTGCATTCCTCCCAGCTAGTGGTCTGCTACTATCGTGCGTCTTGGAAAGATAGGATGTCTTTAGCTTAAAAGTAATCTTAATGATGAGAGCCGTGGACCTTGAGGGGAATGATGGGGGGCTGATTTTTAATGAGGGAATCTTTTACTTCTCCTTAAAGCAGAATATTCTTGTGTCTGCCTAAATGGGATTGCCTCCTACAGGCCACCTATCCCTTTTTTTTTTTTTTTAATTTGGAATTTATAGAGTGGGAGAAACAAGGTGCTTTATAGTGAGGACATAGAGACAATGTTTACAGGTCCATTTTTGCCAAGACTTGAGGCCTGTAAAACAATGTAGGGACCCCTCTTAAATTAGCTGGCTTTTCTTGGCTTGGACCAGTTGGAGAATGTATTGATATGTCTTTGTCCACATATGTCTGCACAGTCTATGCTTCTTCCCTTATGGTCTTTTTGTTCCACAGGAGAGTCCACAATGTCCTAACATGAACCCTATCCCTGCCATTCACATGAAGGAGTTAGTGGCAAAATGTATCACCCTTCCCCAGAGTTCTGACATTTCAATTAAGAACTTGGATTTCAACATAGAATTGAGAAGAGCTTCCCTTTAGATGAACTAAAATGTCCTCCTCACCATCTGGGTCATTTTTCATAGACTGTACCTGTTTGGCAGAGTATAGAGATTTTCATTCAGCTGATATATAGTTATGGGTCTTTGGTTAAGGAACCAGATTAAGAAAGAGAAAAAAGGAAAAAAAAGTGTCTGGTGAGTTCAGGGCTGCTAATGAGAGGCTTCTCTGCTAGTGGCTCAGCAGAGAAGAATCCAGCTGCAGTGCAGGAGACCCGGGTTTGATTCCTGGGTCGGGAAGATCCCCTGGAGAAGGGAATGGCAACCTACTTCAGTATTCTTGCCTGGAGAATTCCATAGACAGAGGAGCAAAGAGTTGAACACAACTGAATGACTAACACACACACACACACAACGAGAGGCAGTGACTAGAGCGAGAAGAGGCCAGGAGAGGCTGGAGGGAACAAGGTTGAGGGCAGCCATCCCTGGCCAGTGAACAGAAAGAGGGACTTGGAGAAGAATTAGGAGGTTTCTAAGTTATGAACTCAATTATGCTTTATCTTGATGGGTGTATTATATAAACCCATATTCCAAAATCTGTGATCAAGCAGACATTGTACTCTAAAGAGCTAATTGATTATTTGCTGTAGAGGAAGGGAACTAAGCTGTGACTTCTAGGCAAAAAACTGAAGAGGGGGAATTTTGTCCACTTGCCCTCAAAAAGATATGTTGAAGTCCCAGTCCCTAGTACCTCAAAATGTAACCGTGTTTAGAAACGGAGTCTTCAGAGTGCTGCTGCTGCTGCTGCTGAATCGCTTCAGTGGTGTCCGACTCTGTGTGACCCATAGATGGCAGCCCACCAGGCTCCCCCATCCCTGGGATTATCCAGGCAAGAACACTGGAGAGGGTTTTCATTTCCTTTTCCAATGCATGAAAATGAAAAGTGAAAGTAAGTCACTTAGTTGTGTCCAACTCTTAGCGACCGCATGGACTGCAGCCTACCANCCCCCATCCCTGGGATTATCCAGGCAAGAACACTGGAGTGGGTTTTCATTTCCTTTTCCAATGCATGAAAGTGAAAAGTGAAAGTAAGTCGCTTAGTTGTGTCCAACTCTTAGCGACCGCATGGACTGCAGCCTACCAGGCTCCTCCGCCCATGGGATTTTCCAGGCAGGAGTACTGGAGTGGGGTGTCATTAATCAGGTTAAANGAGGGTTTTCATTTCCTTTTCCAATGCATGAAAATGAAAAGTGAAAGTAAGTCACTTAGTTGTGTCCAACTCTTAGCGACCGCATGGACTGCAGCCTACCAGGCTCCTCTGCCCATGAGATTTTCCAGGCAGGAGTACTGGAGTGGGGTGCCATTAATCAGGTTAAAATGAAGTCATTAGTGTGGGCACTAATCCAATATGGCTGATATCCCTATTCAGTTCAGTTCATTTCAGTCACTCAGTCGTGTCCAGCTCTTTGCGACCCCATGAATTGCAGCACGCTGGGCCTCCCTGTCCATCACCATCTCCCGGAGTTCACTCAGACTCTCGTCCACCGAGTCAGTGATGGCATCCAGCCATCTCATCCTCGGTCGTCCCCTTCTCCTCCCTCCCAGCATCAGAGTCTTTTCCAATGAGTCAACTCTTCGGATGAGATGGCCAAAGTACTGGAGTTTCAGCTTTCGCATCATTCCCTCCAAAGAAATCCCAGGGCTGATCTCCTTCAGAATGGACTGGTTGGATCTCCTTGCAGTCCAAGGGACTCTCAAGAGTCTTCTCCAACACCACAGTTCAAAAGCATCAATTCTTTGGNGTTTCAGAGAAAGCTTCACCTTGACTTAGGAGTCTTACTTGCAGAACTGTGAGACAACAAGCTTCTGTGGTTCTGAGCTACTGTGTTTGTGGTATTTGTTGTGGATGCCCTAGGAAACTAGTTTCAGGAGAGAAGTTATTAGTAATTACATTTGCTAAGATTTCTCATGTGAAAGGCTTTGTGAAAAGGGCATCAAAGTTAGTGCGTCTCTTTATCTTCATGGCAATCTTGGGAGGTAGGCATCGTTATGATATTTAGGCTAGATAATTGCTCAAGGATATATAATTAATATTCAGTGGACTCTGGGGTTTCAAAAAAAAAAGCCAGCTCCACTCACCACACCACGATTCTCAATTTTCTGGACACTGGTAATGGAATTCATGGTTAACCTGGGAAGTTTTTCATTTGGGGCCACCCTGGGAATTTGGTCTGAGACCTCACATCTCAAAGCACACTAATGTCTCCTGTGTTCATCTGAAATTGTTATCCTCTACTCTGTTAAACTTGTTGGAAAATTTTGATTTGAGAAGCACAATGATGAACTAGTATTATCATAGGTCTCTCATAATTTGGGTTTCCCAGTGGTGCTAGTGGTTAAGAATCCACCTGCCAATGCAGAAGACTAAGAGATGAGGATTGGGTCCCTGGGTTGGGAAGATCCCCTGGGGAAGGGCGTGGCAACCTGCTCCAATATTCTTGCCTGGAGAATCCCTGACAGAGGAGCCTGGTGGGCTACAGTCCACAGGGTCACAAAGGGTCGGATATGACTGAAGCAACTTAGCATGCATGCACTCATAGCTTTGTTATTCTTTGTACTAACTTGGAAGTTTCCAGAGGTTTTATTTTGCTGTAAGACAGTTTAACCTAGGATCAGCAGGATTATCAGCCTCATTATCTTCATCGAAAGTAATTGATCTTCTGCCTTGAGTCTAGATATTTCCTGGAAAAGGTACAGGGCAAGTTAAAAAGGCATGATACTCATTTGCATGTACATTTCAATTAATTAATAATCTTTAAATTCCACAAACAGTTTAAAGAATGCACACATACAGTAAAGTAATGAAATCTGAATTGAAAAATAATGGACTCAAGGGGTAAAACATTTTGGGGTAGATGTCAGGGTAGGAAGAAAATACAAAATGTACATATGCTAAAACTTACCAGTTTGGAACTGATCAGGAGAGAGAAACACAGTCATTTGAATGTGGAAAGTTGAATAGAGAGAATTACTGTCTGTAACAGGGAATTGAAGCAACAAGGTGTTGCCTGGGAAGAGATCAGGAGAGCTCTATGGAACATTGGAAGAGCAGAGATGTGGGGCAGACACTATTCCAAGGGCTGAGAGTGAGTGGGAGGAGGTTTCCCCCAGGGCTGAGACCCAGGCCTGGTTGGAGACCGCGCAGCTATGGCTGCCTGGGTAGCAGAGCAGCAGTGTGATGCTGTGCTGTAGGAATTATCCAGAAATTCACCCCTAGG
Source organism: Neotragus pygmaeus (assembly GCA_006410875.1). Lineage (NCBI taxonomy): Eukaryota > Metazoa > Chordata > Mammalia > Artiodactyla > Bovidae > Neotragus > Neotragus pygmaeus. The sequence continues at coordinate 761,136 of SJYV01046975.1, forward strand.
AGCTTGCTGGCCATCTGCCCTCTAGGATTTGGAGGAGCTGTTCACTGGGAGGTGGACGCACAGGGAGGTGTCTCACGGGAGAAACTCTGCCATAAGTCTGCCCGAAGGGGTTGGAGAAGTGGACCACTGTGCTATGCAGAAGTCCAGCCCTAGGGAGGCTGCTTCTGCTGCAGGTGCTGGGTCCTGGGGAAGCCACATGTGCTGTCAGAGGGCCCTAGAGAAGCTGTGCGCCCTGCAGGAGTCTGGAGAACCAGCACCAGACCAGGAAACAAAATCCTTTCATCCTGAAATATCTCTCCAGAGCCCACTGCTGATAAAGGTTAACAGTGCCAGCTGATGAAGGGAAAACATTTAAAGGGCCCGTGCCCCTTTTCAGAGTAGACGCAAAGAATGCATTTGGAACTGAGACACAATATATTGCTAACTGGCCTGTGTGCACATTAAGTCACTTCAGTCATGTCTGACTCTTTGCGACTCTATGGACTGCAGCCCACCAGGCTCCTCTGTACATGGGATTCTCCAGGCAAGAATACTGGAGTGGGTAGCTAGTCCCTTCTCCAGGGATCTTCCTGACCCAGGCAGGGATCAAACCTGCGTCTCCAGCGGCTCCTGCACTGCAGGCGAATTCTTTACCGCCCAGCCACCTGGAAGCCCACTAACTGGCCTACTAAGTCATAAATTTTAAATGGCTTCAGTTCTGTTTGGATCTAAAATAGACCCAAATATGATAGGCCTGAAAGTGAAGCTGAGTCTCCTGGTGGCCAGGATAAACTGAAAAACATGTTCACTTTTCATTGTTTATAAGACAAGTGATTTCAAGGAAAACATTTCATAGAACAAAAATTTAGAGACATTTTCTCATGCAATATCTGCTTTCAGAAGACACTGGGAGAGGTAAGACATCCCCAAAGCAATGGATTTCTTGAGATTTTGTAGTTTTCCTCAAGTAAAAGCTGAAAGCTCTTACACTTTACTAAACACTGATGTTTAGAAGCTTACCATCCTGTGCAGGAAACATTGAGGTACAAAAAAAATGAAGTCAACTAGATTTCTGATGAAAGAAGAAAGTTGAACACCTAGCAAGAGATAACCAATAATACTTTCCTTGCATGAACAGAGAAGAAATGGGATGGAAAAAAAAGTGCAAAAAAGGGCTTTTTTTTTTTCTTGGACCACTAGAAAATGTTAACTTTCCCATTAATTCTACTTAAAAATGTTTAAATTAGTATTTGATTTCTAGGATATAGATTCCCATCTATAAGAGATTCTTAGAATTTTCTTGAAAATTGAGGATTTTCAGTTTATTCTCAGACATGCCTTAGATAGAATGATTAGCATACCACTCACTTAAGGGCACGTTTGGTTTCCTCACAGCCACTTTTGAATGTAGGAGATGTTTCTACGTGAGTCTCTGTGCCACAGAGAGGCAGAAGTTTCTCTCCCCATCTTATCTGACTTGATTCTTCAGGGGGGATGAGAGGAAATACAGAGCATGCTTTCTGATGTCCCCTCAAAAGAAATGCGAGACAGAAATATTGGCAAGTTTTCTTCTCTTGAGCCAGTCTCCATGCTGTAACAAAATGTTTTATGAAAATTAACTTTAAAAATCCTCAGAATATACTCTTTCTGTAGACACCATGATTAAGTTTACAATATGAAAAGGGAGTGTCTTGGTCATTAACCCATGGTTAAAAGCACTGCTTCTGGAGCCAGCTTGTCTGGGTTCAGTCCTGGGTCAGTCCCTTATATGCCGTGGGATCCAGTTGAGTTTTAGGCTGTAAAATGGAAATAATATCATTTACTTGATGGAGTTGCCATAAGGATCGGTGAGCTCTCAGCATGTACCTAACATGTCTAATCAGCACTGTTCAGGTAAATATTGGGCCAGTGTGTCCAGATTGATGGGAGATGCTGAGGTGTTATTTCTGTCTCTGCCAGCATGCTTGCTGGGGAAGAATCAACTGCTGACTTCCTTCTACCTGGATTCCCTAAGAAAGATGTCCTACTTAAGAAAACGCACAAGTGTCAGCATGTGGGGCAGAGCCATGCTAAGAAGCAAGGGCATCCATAGTCACTCTGATAGGTAAAAACCCTATGGGGTAAATTTAAAATCACCTATCTTTTATGGATTGCCTAAAATTAACAAAGCCTTATGTGAAATGCTATGGGCATTCCAAGAAATCTAATGAGAGTTTCTGCCATTAAAAGCTTTAGTGGCTAATGGGGGAGATAAGACGTATTTATATGTATAAATAAGTAAATGTGTGCTTATTCTTTTTCCGTATAGGTCATTACAGGGTATTGAGAGGAGTTCCCTCTGCTATATAGTAGGTCCTTATTAGTTAGTTTTATATATAGTAGTGTATATATGAGGCTTCCCCAGTGGCTCAGTGGTAAAGAGTCTGCCTGCAATGCAGGAGACCTGAGTTTGATCCCTGGGTCAGAAAGATCCCCCAGAGAAGGGCATGGCAATCCACTCCAGTATTCTTGCCTGGAGAACTCCATGGACAGTGGAGACTGGCAGGCTACAGTCCATGGGGTTACAAAGAGTTGGACAGGGCTGAGTGACTGAAGCTTTTACTTTTTTACTTGGCTGATTAGTCCCCAGGCCTGCTGGTGGGGTCTTCCAAAGTTTCTGTAAGTGAATTAAGATCATTTAATGATATTTTTTTTCTACTCCAGCTATTTAGAATAGCTGGTTTTGGATTACGTAAAATGAAACTAACATGGCAAGCTGCTCTGGCGGCGGAGGGGCCCAGGCACTCTAGTATCCATCACTGTAGGGAAGAGCCACACTTTTGCATCCTTTATTTGAACATTCTATGCCCTCTTTGTCCTCTTCCCCCGCCCTTCTGCACAATTTATAGGCCCTTGATCTATAAATCAGTCTGGGTGATTTATAGGCCTTTTGATGCCTTGGGTCAGCTGTCTTTGCCACCTTTAAAAGCAGAAATGATCAGTACCTCCAAATCCTACTGATCCCAAGTTATTGTATTGACAGATGTGTTACGCTGCTTTGAACACGTGGAATGCAGAGCCCAAACTAACTCAGAGTTCCTGATGACTTTGAACTTCTAGAATGATAAAGTTAATAGAGTGAGTGGGCAGATATGCAGGATGGAAGATGGAAATGGAGAGAAGGACAGGGTATCTGCAATCTTTTAGTGCCTGAAGCAGAGTGGACCGTGAGGAGGGTGTCATGATCAGGGGTTGGAAACGAGGAAAAGAGTGGAAAGCAGGTACCAAGGGCACGCCCTGCCTTGCCTCCTGCCCCCACCTCCGTTTATCCTCTTTGTTGTTAACTCAGAGTGCATGTACCCCAAAGACTCAGTTAGCTTCTCGCCTCAGTTTTCTTTCTCACACTATCATCCTGGCAAATGTCTTTGAGGAGGAGATGCCATCAAAAGCTATTGTACTTTTATGTAACAAGTTCACTGTTCTCTTTAAAAAAGCAAAATCTCAGTTAAAGGGATCAAAGGACAGCACCAGTGTCTGGGATTTAAGAAGCCACAGAGCCCTGGGCTTTGTGGCCTTTGGGGGGATAGGCTGTCTGAGAATGACTGCTGAGAGGAAGCTCCTANAAGCTATTGTACTTTTATGTAACAAGTTCACTGTTCTCTTTAAAAAAGCAAAATCTCAGTTAAAGGGATCAAAGGACAGCACCAGTGTCTGGAATTTAAGAAGCCACAGAGCCCTGGGCTTTGTGGCCTTTGGGGGGATAGGCTGTCTGAGAATGACTGCTGAGAGGAAGCTCCTATGTGAAGTCTGAGAAGTTGCCCTAAGTAGACTTTGGGAAGGAAACCATTAGGGAAAGTCCTAGAACCATTCCACCAGCCACATGGCTGGATTCGGAGAGGTCGGGAGCTGTGCTGATTTCATTAGAGATCAGGAGGTGGAGAGGTGGACTTGTGGGCATGAGAGCTCATGCTCATGTGGAGTAGTTCTATTTGACCTCCCATAAGATATATCCTCTAAATAATATACCTTTATCATGGTGGTTGCTGTTGTTCAGTCGCTCGATCGTATCTGACTCTTTGCGGACCCATGAACTTCAGGATGCCAGGCTTCCCTGTCCTTCACCATCTCCTGGAGTTTACTCAGATTCATGCTTATTGAATTGGAAAATATGCATAAGAAACAACTTAACATGTTGACCATTTTTAGGTGTCTTCTTTAGTGGCATTAAGTACGTTCACACTGTTGTGCAGTCACCACCACCATCCACTGGCAGAACTTTCTCTTCTCTCCAAGTGGAAACTCTGTACCCATTAACCCTCATCTCTCCATTTGTCCCTGGAAAACAACATTCTACTTTCTCTCTCTGTGAGCTTGACTACTCTGGTTACCTCATATAAGTGGAATCATGGAGTGTGTGCATTTTGGTGATTGGCTTGTTTCATGTAGTATAATGCTTTCAGGGTTCAACTATGAAGTGGGTGTCAGAATTACTTTATTTTTAAGACCAAATGACATTCCAGGGTATGCATATACCACATTTTGTTTATCTATTCTTCTGTTGATGGGCATTCTGGTTGTTTTCACTCTTGATTATTGTGAATAGTGTGCTGCTATAAGCATGGAAATGAAGAAGCCTCTTTGAGTCCCTGCTTTCAACTCTTGGGTATATGCTCAGAGGTGGAATTGCCAGATCATATGGTGATTCTGTATTTAATTTTTTGAGGAAACACCATAATGTTTCTAAATAACATATGTAACAAACTTTATTAAGTTTAGATACACAAAATAGTATAGTATAATGAGTTCTTAAGTGTACAACATTTGGTTTTGAAGTTTATTTAGGTTTATTATTTGATGTGCAGGATGGATCCCTTTATCAATTCAGCAAACGTTTGTTGAGCAATTGAGACTCCAGTGATGATTCAAGTGTGAACTCTATTGTGACTCCAGTGATGATTCAAGTGTGAACTCTATCAGCTGAAGTGGTGGTGGTGATGAAAATATGCAGCTCCAATCTCCAGCGCTGCAGCCATGGCTCACTGACAGCCCCAGCTGCTGCCCCACTGAATCTACCATCACATATGCACCAAGTACACACTTCTGGTGGGCTGCTCCCAGCATGGTGGGGCCATTACTGCAAGATTCTTCCAACAGTGACTTTGACTTAAGGACTTTCCACCAGTCTGGCTGGATCGTTCATAGAACTGCTCTATGACCTGAGGCTCTTTCCACCCATTTTTCCTTCCCTCTCCCTCTCCTTTCATAAGTGTCAAATCTGCATCTCTCTCTGAAGTCTCTTCTCACTTTCTATAGCCTCTCCTCTTACTCCTTCACGTGTGCTTCCCCAGGAAATCTCTTACACATCCAATTGTGTCTGCTTCTTGGCATACCCAAGCCAAGGCACTTAGGTTTGGAGATTTAAATAATATAGCCTTGAGTCATTCAATGCACATATCCTAGGAAGCCCAACCTCATGACCAAGACTTCTGCAAATTTCCTGAAGGTTTATATTTTCACTTTGGCCCCAAGCTGTAAGCCTCTGTACTCCTACCTTTACTTCTATCTTATATCCATGGTTCCCCTCTTCCCTCTACTTCATCTCAACTCCTGTATGGAACTTGGCTTCTTTTCCTTGATTTGGTCCCAAACCACTTACCACATACCCCTTTGTGTTCATATCAGGGTGTACTAGAAGTCTTAAGTCTCACATCTCAGAAATACAAACAATTTGAACTTAAAGAGGACCAATTCCCCTTTTAATGTTCTTCAGCCCCACTCACCAGGACTGTCTCACTGGCCACCTTTTTCTGCTAAAGCTGACATAGTTTTTCATGTTGTTTGTCTGTCTTGGTCCCATTCACCCAACTTATTTTTCCCTGCCCACCTGGATCCCTGAATATATATGTACTTCTCTTGCAGAGAAATTAGGTTTATCTCTCTTTCTTTGTCTTGTTACAGTTAGAGTCTTTGGGACTCATCTCTCCTGCCAAAACTTACCTCTCAAGGTGTCTTTCTTGTGAAGAAAATAGCTGAAAAATTTCAATTTTAGGATAGATAGGTAAACAATGTCCTATCCAAGCAGGCTTCTGATACCGGCTCTCAAAATATATATTACTTATGAAAATCCTAGAAGAAAATACAGAGGAAAAATCTTGACACAGGTATTTTTGGGGTATGACACCTAAAGTACCTGAAGCATTACCTGAAACTAAAAAGCTTTTGTAGGTATTTTCCCAAAGAAGCTATGTGTATGATCATTAAGCACATGAAAACATGCTCAGCATCACTAGTCATTCAGTTCAGTTCAGTTGCTCAGTCATTAGGGAAATGCAAATCAAGACCCCTATGAGGTATCACCTCACATCTGTTAGAATGATCCTCAAAAGGATAAGAGATAACAATTGCTGGCAAGCATGTGGAGAAAAAAGTGAAAGTGAAGTTGCTCAGTCGTGTCTGACTCTTTGTGACCCCATGGTATGTAGCTTGCTAGGCTCCTCCATCCATGGGATTTTCCGGGCAAGGATACTGGAGTGGGTTGCCATTTCCTTCTCCAGGGGATCTTCCTGACCTAGGGATCGAACCAGGGTCTCCTGCATTGCAGGCAGACTCTTTACGATCTGAGCCCACCAGGGGAAAAAAAACCCCAAAACATTGTAAACAGTTGGTGGAGTTGTAAGTTGGTACAGCCATTTTGCGATATAGTATGGAAGATCCTCAAAAAATTAAAGATAGAACTACCATGTGATCCTGTAACTCCACTCCTGGAAATATATCCAAAGGAAATGAAGACACTAACTTGAAAAATATCTGCACCCTCATGTTCATAGCCACATTATTTGCAATAGCTAAGAAATGCAAACAACCTAAATATCTGTTGATCGATGAAAAAGGAAATTGCGATATATATCATTATATGTGCATATATATAATGGCATATTATTGGAATGTATATCTACATTGGAATATTAGTGGAATGTATATAGAAATATTAATGTGTGCACATATAATGGAATATTATTCAGCCATAAAAAATGAGGAAATCCTGTCATTTGTGACAACACTCAAGGATGGAGGGCATATTATAAGTGAAATAAGTCAGATAAAGACAGATAATATNGGAATATTAGTGGAATGTATATAGAAATATTAATGTGTGCACATATAATGGAATATTATTCAGCCATAAAAAATGAGGAAATCCTGTCATTTGTGACAACACTCAAGGATGGAGGGCATATTATAAGTGAAATAAGTCAGATAAAGACAGATAATATATGAGCTCACTTACATGTGGAATATAAAATAAAGAAAAAGAATCCCAAACTCACAGAATAAAAGATCAGATATGTACTTAGAGGAAGGTAATCAAAGTACTTCCAGTTAAAAGATAAATAAGTACTGGTAATGTAATATGCAACATGATTAATATAATGCTGTTGTAAATTATATATGCAAGTTTTTAAGAGAGTAAATTCTCAGATTTCTCATCACAAAGAAAAATGATTTTTTACTTTATTCTTATATGAGATGACAGATGTTCCCTAAACTTACCGTGGTAATCATTTCATAGTATATGTAAGTCATACATTTATCCTGAACATTTGAAACTCATACAGTCATGTATAGCAATTATATCTCAATAGACTGGAAAAAAATGTTTGAAATATGTCTTTCAGTGGCACTGTACCTTACTATAGATAGATAAAGTCAAGAGTGCAGTAGTTTCTGTACTCTGTGCTTGCTATATTTAAAACAGATAACCAACAAGGACTTAATGTATAGCACAGGAACTCTGCTCAGTTATGTGACAGCCTAAATGGGAGGGGAGTTTGGGGGAGACAATGGTACCCCACTCCAGTACTCCTGCCTGGAAAATCCCATGAATGGAGGAGACTGGTAGGTTGGAGTCCATGGGGTCGCTAGGAGTCGGACAAGACTGAGCACCTTCACTCTCACTTTTCATTTTCATGTGTTGGAGAAGGCAATGGCAACCCACTCCAGTGTTCTTGCCTGGAAAATCCCAGGGATGGGGGAGCCTGGTAGGAGGTCATCTGTGGGGTCACACAGAGTCAGACACGACTGAAGCGACTTAGCAGCAGCAGCAGCAGCAGCAGCAGATACATGTATATGTATGGCTGAGTCCCTTTGCTCTCCGCCTGAAACTGGCACAACATTGTTCATCGCCTCCACTCCAATATAAAATAAACATTAAAAAAAAAGAAGTGTCTGCTGGGTAGAGTGAGCCACAAAGGAGGGGGTGTTTGATTTGCACTGGAGATGGGTCAGGTGAAACATACTAGAACAGGAAGCTCTGTTAGGCTCCTATTTCTTGCAGGCGACCTGGGATGGGGTTGGGTGGATGTAGAAGTGGGGCTGGAGAGGAGTAGACGTGGAAGTACTAAAGAAAGCACCGGTAAGAAAAAAAGGTCATTGTCATTGAAAAAACTGCTGCCCCTTGGACGGCAAGGAGATCAAACCAGTCAGTCCTAAAGGAAAACCCTGAATGTTCACTGGAAGGACTGATGCTGAAGTATTTTGGCTTTCTGATGTGAAGAGCTGACTTGTTGGAAAAGACCCTGATGCTGGGAAAGATTGAGGATAGGAGAAGGGGACAGCAGAGGACCAGATGGTTGGGTGGCCTCCTTGACTCAATGGATATGAGTTTGAGCAAACTCTGGGAGAGGGTGAAGGACAAGGAGGCCTGGCGTGCATGCTGCAGTCCATGGGGTTGCAGAGTCAGACACAACTGAGTGACTGAACAACAATGTAGCGTTTATTACCTGCCAGACCCTGTTCCAAGCCCTTTGTATATAACTCAACAAACTCACATCACAGGAGGTGTTACTAGCCCCTCTTTCCACCAGAGGGGGAATGAGGCACTGAGTGAGTGACTGGGCGGTCATCAAGGTCGTAATGCTAGTAAGTGGTAGAGTCAGAACCTGGACTTGGGCTGGATCCAGACTGAAACTCTGAGACTTCGTGGCTGGCCTGCTCACCGTTTGATTGTGGATGTGTGGGTGTTAGAGAGAAGGAATGCTTGGAGTTCATCATCTTAGCAACTGGCATGCTCATCTTTTCATTTGATCTCAAGGGCAGAGACAGTAGTATCATTACTGATGCTTACCCTAATATAAAAGATAGCATTCAATATTTATAGTCAGCCAAGGCCATTTATTTAAGCAGATGCAAAGAATGACATGAATGCTATTTATCTGTTGCAATACCATTTACAGGAAATGGTGGGTATTTCTGAATTTAATTGCCATGCCTCTTTCAGTGCCCCCAATCCCGTACAGCTCATAACTCACTCAACCTTTCTCTTTCTGAATTGTAATAAAATGTCTTTGCCATAGTGTGTCATCTTTACCTGCAATTAAAATGGAATAAGGAACTATGAGTCAAAAGGCACATTTTAATTCTTTTCCAGTCCTCACCTCCATGAGCTATGGAATAAAATAACAAAAATGACAAGAGATGATTGAAATGTGAATCTGCAGGTTAATTTCTGTGTCCCATTTCCAAAGTAAGCCAGAAAGTATTCATATTAAAGAAGATTTCATTTCTAAAAAAAGTACGTCTTCTTAAAAGATAGTAAGCCATTGATATACAATTGCTTATATGTCTCAAATTATTTTAACAGTAAAAAGACTTCCAATTTATAAATTTCGTGTGCTGTACTTTCAAAGCTTTATATGTTTCCCCTGAACGTACTAAACAAACCATAGATGCAATTTTAAAAAAAAGTCCTAAATGCAAGACAGAATCAGCGCAATGCCTGTTGGTTTGGGATATATGATATACTGACTCGATGTGTAACAGAAGCTATTTGTATTCTTTATTTATGGTCACTTAAATCTAATGCTTTAGAATCTAAGGGCAATTTTTGACTGATGTAGAATACCTGGAGGAACAGTTTGGGAGCATTTTGAAATGTATGCACAATCTTGGGCTTGAGTGTCATGTGGAGGAGGTCCCATCCTGGCTTGAGAGTGTCCCATAGTTCTAACACCTATTACCTCTGTCCTCGTTTTATGTTCACACCTCAACTGTGGTTGTTAAGTGTAGGTGAGTGAGGCTTGGTGCTATCGCACTGACTGTAATCTGTGGCTTGATCACAGGATGCAGAGCCTTTTTGGAGAAGACTCCGACATGCAGTTGGCTGCCCCCAGGGGACCGACTCTCTCCTCCGGCTTCCCTGCTTTGAGTCACGCTCAGCATGTTATCAGGGAAACCAGCAGTCCATGCATCGATGGGAAGGTTTTGTTGATTTCTTTCTCCAGCCTGTCAGCTTGGCTGCGAGCTCGGTGACTCAGACATGGCTGGTTCCCTGCTGTGCGAGCAGGTGATGCTTCTGTGTGCTAACAGGCACTCTTCCTGACCTGCTGCCTCCCACAGCCTCTGAGACTCTTCTACCGCCTCATCCAGTCCTGGGAGAGAGGNAACAACAATGTAGCGTTTATTACCTGCCAGACCCTGTTCCAAGCCCTTTGTATATAACTCAACAAACTCACATCACAGGAGGTGTTACTAGCCCCTCTTTCCACCAGAGGGGGAATGAGGCACTGAGTGAGTGACTGGGCGGTCATCAAGGTCGTAATGCTAGTAAGTGGTAGAGTCAGAACCTGGACTTGGGCTGGATCCAGACTGAAACTCTGAGACTTCGTGGCTGGCCTGCTCACCGTTTGATTGTGGATGTGTGGGTGTTAGAGAGAAGGAATGCTTGGAGTTCATCATCTTAGCAACTGGCATGCTCATCTTTTCATTTGATCTCAAGGGCAGAGACAGTAGTATCATTACTGATGCTTACCCTAATATAAAAGATAGCATTCAATATTTATAGTCAGCCAAGGCCATTTATTTAAGCAGATGCAAAGAATGACATGAATGCTATTTATCTGTTGCAATACCATTTACAGGAAATGGTGGGTATTTCTGAATTTAATTGCCATGCCTCTTTCAGTGCCCCCAATCCCGTACAGCTCATAACTCACTCAACCTTTCTCTTTCTGAATTGTAATAAAATGTCTTTGCCATAGTGTGTCATCTTTACCTGCAATTAAAATGGAATAAGGAACTATGAGTCAAAAGGCACATTTTAATTCTTTTCCAGTCCTCACCTCCATGAGCTATGGAATAAAATAACAAAAATGACAAGAGATGATTGAAATGTGAATCTGCAGGTTAATTTCTGTGTCCCATTTCCAAAGTAAGCCAGAAAGTATTCATATTAAAGAAGATTTCATTTCTAAAAAAAGTACGTCTTCTTAAAAGATAGTAAGCCATTGATATACAATTGCTTATATGTCTCAAATTATTTTAACAGTAAAAAGACTTCCAATTTATAAATTTCGTGTGCTGTACTTTCAAAGCTTTATATGTTTCCCCTGAACGTACTAAACAAACCATAGATGCAATTTTAAAAAAAAGTCCTAAATGCAAGACAGAATCAGCGCAATGCCTGTTGGTTTGGGATATATGATATACTGACTCGATGTGTAACAGAAGCTATTTGTATTCTTTATTTATGGTCACTTAAATCTAATGCTTTAGAATCTAAGGGCAATTTTTGACTGATGTAGAATACCTGGAGGAACAGTTTGGGAGCATTTTGAAATGTATGCACAATCTTGGGCTTGAGTGTCATGTGGAGGAGGTCCCATCCTGGCTTGAGAGTGTCCCATAGTTCTAACACCTATTACCTCTGTCCTCGTTTTATGTTCACACCTCAACTGTGGTTGTTAAGTGTAGGTGAGTGAGGCTTGGTGCTATCGCACTGACTGTAATCTGTGGCTTGATCACAGGATGCAGAGCCTTTTTGGAGAAGACTCCGACATGCAGTTGGCTGCCCCCAGGGGACCGACTCTCTCCTCCGGCTTCCCTGCTTTGAGTCACGCTCAGCATGTTATCAGGGAAACCAGCAGTCCATGCATCGATGGGAAGGTTTTGTTGATTTCTTTCTCCAGCCTGTCAGCTTGGCTGCGAGCTCGGTGACTCAGACATGGCTGGTTCCCTGCTGTGCGAGCAGGTGATGCTTCTGTGTGCTAACAGGCACTCTTCCTGACCTGCTGCCTCCCACAGCCTCTGAGACTCTTCTACCACCTCATCCAGTCCTGGGAGAGAGGAGACACTAACCATTGTCTGGTATATTCAGAGAAAACCTGTCCACAGAGACTGTCTTTCCCATGTCCACCGAGTCGCCTACTGAAACTCATTGGGAAATCTCTAAAGATAATTCTGGTAAAGCACTCTAGACTCTTATACAGAATAAAGCCTACAGGACTTTTTACTGTCATCCTCACCCTCATTTTCACAATCTCCAATCAGAGATCAAACATTTATTAAAGACCTAATTCTAGATGATTTTTCTATGTGATTCAGTTCAGTTCAGTCACTCAGTCATGTCCAACTCTTTGCGACCCCATGAATTGCAGCACGCCAGGCCTCCCTGTTCATCACCATCTCTCGGAGTTCACTCAGACTCATGTCCATCGAGTCCGTGATGTCATCCAGCCATCTCATCCTCAGTCGTCCCCTTCTCCTCCTGCCCCCAATCCCTCCCAGCATCAGAGTCTTTTCCAATGAGTCAACTCTTCGCATGAGGTGGCCAACGTACTGGAGTTTCAGCTTTAGCATCATTCCTTCCAGGGTTGATCTCCTTCACAATGGACTGATTGGATCTCCTTGTAGTCCAAGGGACTCTCAAGAGTCTTCTCCAACACCAGAGTTCAAAAGCATCAATTCTTCGGTGCTCAGC